>JABSNV010000278.1:100000-119077 GCA_024085815.1 Flaveria linearis | reverse complement strand
TTGATTGTGCAGACCAGGGATACCATGAAAACCACAACTCGTTGAATTATTTAATTTTAATCCAAATCACCGATGACGTCTACTGATCTATGTGTTGAATCTACCGACACATCGTATAATGCACTGGCACCACCCTAGATCTACTTTCTCTGGGTAGTTACAGTACCAACCAAACGTACTATCATTTTCCCAATTGTTAGACTTAGACTTCTCTGATTATAATTTTCTGTGATTTAATTTTACCTTGCCAAAAGAAAATCTTTTTGGTGTTCCAAGTAACTCGACGCCTGTGTACTATCACTTTCCATTTTGCTGAATCATATTTCCAGTTTTTCTGTCTTTGCCATTTCAGCTTAACTAACCTTCCCCCTTTTTTTTATTTTTTTAAGTAAATAATTACTGAACATAACCTAATCTCCCCCTAAAATTATAAAACAGAAAATCTTTTTGTGTTTTTGGATTTTTTTATACGACAAGGAACTTAAAAGAGATAAACTAAAAGAAATAAAATAAACTTTAAAGATAAACATGTGTCGGACTACGCGTCGTGTGTCTTCCGAGATAACATCACTTTTTTTTAAACCGTTGACCTCTAACAGATAGAAAAATCTAGGTTTATCAAATGGTTTGGTGTAGAGGTCAGCGTGTTGAAAATCCATTTTATTTTAGCCACATCAATTAATTGTTTTTCATAGTAGTCGCGTATGAAATGATGCTTTATGCTGATGTGTTTTGTTTTAGGGTGTTGAACCGGATTTTAGTTACAGCTATGGCAGCAGAGTTATCAACATAAATAGGAGTGTTGGAAAATTGCAAATCGTAGTCCCGTATTTGCTGTGTTGGATCCAGATGATCTGAGAGCAGCAACTTGCAGCAGCAACATATTTAGCTTCACAGGTTGATAATGCAACCGATGTCTGCTTCTTGCATTGCCCATGACTAACCGCCTTCCAAAGAACTGACACCCTACTGATGTAGACTTAAAGTTATCTTGCAACCGCCATAGTCTGAATCGTATACGCAGTTAGCTCAAAGTCATCATCATGAGGATACCACAACCCCAGTGTTGGAGTACCCTTCAGAAATGAAAAATCCTCTTCACCCCAATCAAATGATTTACTTTGGGTTCGCTTGATATCTGGAACATAACATGTGGCATACATGAATCTGGACGCGAGGCAGTGAGATACATGAGAGATCCCATCATCCCACGATACATAGTGGCATCCACCAAATCCCCATTCTCATCAGGAGCTACATCATGATTTGTGGCGAGAGGGGTACCGGCAACAGTGACGTTTTCCATATCAAATCGACTCCGAATGTCGCCGACATACTTAGTCTGATGGGAAATACGGTTGGTGTTGATCCACCTGTAATCCCAAGAAGAACTTCATTTCTCCCATGGCACTCATTTCAAACTCTGCCTTCATCACAGATTCAAATTCTTTTCATAACTCTTCGTTTCTGGAACCGAAGTTGATGTCATCACATAGATCTGCACCATAAGCAAATCACCATCCTTTTCTTAATGAACAAAGTGCAGTCAATCACACCCCTGCGAAAGCTGTGTTTCAATAGATGGGGGAGAGCTTCTCATACCAGGCCCGAGGAGCCTGATGTAGCCCATACAGAGCCTTGTCTAACTTGTAGACTCTGTCCCGATGATAAGGATCCTCGAATCCCTCGGGTTGACTGACGTATACTTCCTCATGGATTTCCCATGAAGGAATGCACTCTTCACATCCAGTTGATAAACTTTGATCTTCATGTATGATGCGTAGGCAAGGAATATCCAAATTGCTTCCATTCGTGCCACTGGTGCAAACACTTCATTGTAGTCGACGCCCTCGACTTGTCTGAATCCTTGAACAACCAACTGTGCCTTGTTTCTGATAACAACACCTTGGTCGTCCTTTTTGCACTTCAGTACCCATTTGTACCATCACTGTCACGCCTTTTGTCCTGTCAATGAGTGTCCACACTCCAAGTTCTTGAACTGTAGCAGCTTTCCTACATAGCATTGACCCAGGGCTCATCCTTCAGTGCGTCACTGACGTACCTAGGCTCGATTTGTGAAACAAAACATGAGAAAGCCCCATCATTAACGTATCCCTTTCAATTACAGCAGCATAATCAGTAGAATATAGCTGATTCCTTGTTCGCACACCGGATTGAATATCCCTAATGATAGACGTGGGAGGATGATGCACACTGATCCTAGTTACTGGTGTCATAGGAACGACACTTCAGAATCAAGATTGTGAATGCAGGTTCAGTATCCTGATTTGCGATGCTGGTTCAGCAGCTGATGAGCCAACTTCTTGATTTACATTTTGCTCGATGTCAGTCTCAGCTGCTTCTTCTCATCTGATGAGTCATCTCTTGTCCTGAGCAGGAGTCGAAGATCCCGAAGTAGTCAGGCAGTTGTGTGTGTATTGCTTATATCCAGATTTGGTGTATTTAGAACATCGTACATCATCTGAGTAGCAATCTCATCATCCGAATCAAGCTGAGGAAGGTTAAAGGATTTGAAAAAGCCATCGTAATCGAAGAATGATGATAGACCTTTTCCAGCAGGTGGGTGGTGTATCTTTGTACATCTACATTGCACCACACTTCTACTGACCTGTCGAGTTGTTGTAAAACCGTTTGTCTGGTATGCTGTATCCTAGAAAAATCCCTTGATCGGCTTTCTCGCTGAACTTGCCCTCCAGAGTCTTCTTCAACAATGTACATGGAGTTCAAATGGTTCTAGATACTCCAAGTTCGGTTTTCACTTCTGAAGCAACTCATAGCAAGTCTTCCCATGCCTCTTGACTACTAGCACACGATTAAGTGGTAGCAAGCATTGGCAACTGCTTCATTCCAGAACTGTATTGGTAGCTTTAGATCCGCCAACATAGTCCGTACAGTCTCGATCAAGCTCCGATTCTTTCGTTCAGCAACTCCATTCATCTGTGGCGTGTATGCCGAGGTGAACTGATGAACAATTCCTTTCTCTTTGCAGAAGGCATCCATCCAATGATTCTTAAACACCATTCCATTGTCTGAACGAATCTTCCTTACCTTCAGTTTGTAGAGGGACTCCAGTGTTGTGACAAGCACCTTTAATGACTCACACGTTTCTGACTTAGCTTTCAGAAACATCACTCAGGAGAAGCGTGAGTAGTCATCTGTGACTACAAAGCAGTACCAGTCTCCGGCGATACTCTTCGTGCTTACAGGACCGAATAGATCCATGTGCAGTAACTCCAGGGGCATCTCTATAGAATTGACGTGTTTGGTCTTGTGAGATTTCCTAGTCTGCTTTCCCTTCTTGCATGAGACACAGAAATCAGGAAGTTTGAAGTTCTTGACAGTAACTCCCTCAACTAAATTGTTATGAATCAGATGATTCATCTTCCTGTGATTAATGTGTCCCATTCTTCTGTGCCATGAAATGGATTCCTTCTCTGTTGCTTTAGACAAGATACACTGAACCGTTGACTCAGAAGTAGAAGCATTAGACATATCCAATCATATAAATCATTGTACCTGGACGCTGACATTAATACCTGCTCCTCTGGTATCTCCATCTCTTTCTTCAGAATGTAACACTTGCGATTGTCAAACATCACTTTGAAGCCCTTGTCACATATCTGAGACACTGAAAGCAGATTGTTTTCCAATTGTTGAACGAAATTGACTTTACCAAATCTTACCTTTGCATACCTACTTCTCCTTGAGCGGTAATGTATCCTCCTTTGTTACCAGCAAAGGAAACGTGTCCCCCTTTAATTTGTTTGACATTGAAAAGGAGAGACTTATTTCCGTCATGTTCCTGGAAGCTCCGCTATCTACAATCCATGTATAGGTAGACACACTATAGCGACAACCTGCACATAATAGAAAACAATTAGTTAAAGAGGGGGACCCAAGCCTTGACTGGCTTGGGTTTCCAAAGGTATCATACATTATGAACTCAACCCACTGTCCTTTATCAGATTGTGGTATCTCAACCTTCAATTTGTCACTGCTTTCAGACACATCAGACGTTTTCGCTTTCCATAAACCATCCTTATGAAAGGATTATTTGTGATAAACAGTTGACTGATTGACAGTTTGAATCTTTGGTTTAGTTTCCAAAACAGGTTTCACCTCAGGCATCACAGACTTGCCAGTGACTTGTCTGTGTTGTCTGTGGTGTGAGGAGATGTATAAGACCTAGCAGGTGTGTTAGACCTAACAAGAGTCTTAGATCTCTGTTTTGGGAACTGGTTAACTTCTTTTTCCAGTTCAATCTTAATCCTAGGTGTCTGATAGCGAGGACAATTTGAAGAGATGTGACCTTGTTGACCACAAGTGTAACAGGATCTCCTTTCAAATGACTAGGAGATCTCTTATGGGGGGGGAGTAGACCTCAGGTAAGGATTTTTTGGTCTCAGTCTTTTGATTTTCACCTTCCTTGACAATTTTACTTGTTAACATTATGATTAGCTTGTCATTGAAGATGAGTGTTATCTTTCTTAACCGGTTTAGTTTGAGTGGTTTTGAAAATCTTAGGTTGTGTAATAGCACATTTTGAACCCAACCCAAGAGATGCATGAACATTCTCTTCCACCCGGTTTTCAGTGATGTTTTCACCAGTTGTGCCTGATGTTGATGTTGTCTGATCAGCAGCCGGAGGAACATGTTTAACTGCTGTGTCGGATCACTGACCAGAGGAGTTGTCACCATATGGTCCTTTATTGGATTATAATTGATTGAATGTTGTTTGGTGTTCAGAAGAATCTCATGTGGTGGAGGCACAACCTTATAACCCAAACCCTCCCCGTTGTTGCGTTCCTTAACCAAGTTTTTTAAAATATGTGAAGAACGAGCAAGACTGTGAAGTTTTTGTTTTAAAGACTCATTTTCAACTTGTAAAATTGCTTTGTCCTTTTTAGTTTCTTCAATAGTCTTTAAATAGAACTTAATGTCATTTTCTTGGTTGTATGCAACAACTTCAGTTTCTTTTAACTGTTTCTTTAATGCATCATTCTTTTCCTTATAGCTACTTTCATTTTGTTTTAAAACTCTGTTTGCCTCTGTGCACAATTTTAAGTCATTTACTAAGTTATCATTATGCTCTAATAACCTAGCAAATTTCAGATCAATGCTTTCCCTAAATTTATCACATTCAAGACAAGCATGTTTAGCAAAAAGTTCATCTTTTGATGCTACCTGTGCCGATGTAGACGTTCCGGCCATGAAAGCATGTTGAGACTTTGGTTGTGCTTTAGATTCAGCATTCAGCTCATTTTCAACAATTTGATTTACAGCAGCTAAGGTCTCATCCGTATCAGCAGTATCATTCTTAACTGAGTTCTCCCCTCACTCGCTGAGTCTTCATTAAGATCTTCAACAGATGCAATGTTGGCTTCACTATCAGATAAAAATCAGAAGGACCAGTCCTATCCTTTATCACCTTGAGCTACCATTGCCTTTGAGTCACTGCTTGTTGAGGCTGTCTTTTTCTCTTCTCTTGTTTGTTGAAAGACGAGAACGGGTTCCCATTGCCGGTCTTCTTCGGTTTAACACATTCCCGCTTGAAGTGGCCCTTTTCTTCATAGTTGAAACAGGTGACTTTGGACTTCTCGAATCCAAAAGTTGTATCTTTGGTAGCCACCAGATTCTGTCATGTCTTCTTCACAAACTTCTTTGCTCGTCGCACAGCACTTGCAAGAGCCCACATTATGTCCATCCTCTCCAGATCATTTTCATCCACTTGCTCATAGTCTTCGTCAGCCAGGTGACAATTTCCAATTTTCCCTGCTACTAAACCATCATAGGAATGAACCACAGCAGCAAGTAGGTCCATGTCCTCCTTAGCCACTTCCACAGTTACTTTTCCCAAATTTTCTATCACTAACTTCTTTGATTGAGTAACTGTAGAGCTTTGTTGAACCCCTGATGACACATGTGACTCACCACTGGACGATGAGCTTTGTTCAGTTGCAGATGATGTATTGGACACAAAAGTAGTTTGCAGTGGAGCGCTGGAGGATTTAGCAGTTGAAGTAGGGGTAACGTTGTAGAGAGATGGATCTTGAGTGTATGCTCCTTTCTTTGTCCTGTACTTGTGCCTCACCTCTTCTTCTCTCAGTTTCAGGATGAAATCATTTATATCTAAAGTCTCTAGCACTGAGTGATATCGAATAGTGGAAATGAACGAATCCCACTTCTCTAGTAGCCCATCAGCCAAGCTTGTCACTTTTTCTTCCTTAGACGTTGTAACACCATAAGTGTAAAGTTCACTCATTAAATGGTAGAAGCGATCGATGATATCATCCAAGCTTTCATTCCCAATAGAAGAGAAGTTGTCAAATTCTTTCTTCAACGCTTTTGCCTTTAGTGACTTAAGTGTTGAATTACCATCGTATCTCTTCTCAAGAGCATCCCATAATTTTTTACTCTGCTTGTGTTCTGAATATTGATGGAAGATGTCTTTGGGAATGACTGGGTCAACATTGCGTAATCTTTCTTCTCTGCATTATAAGCAACCATTTGTGCATCACTCAGACCACTCAAAGTCAGGGGTATTCCATCAGCACCAATTGGCATATTGTAGCCAGTTTCAATAGCATTCCAGAGATTGGTATCCACTCCATTTAGATGAATTTCAAATCTTTGCTTCCACTGAGGAAATTCATCAATAGACAGTAGCTTAGATGGTTTATTATGGTTCCCAATCTCATTTTCCAGTACCAAAGGTTCTGGATCCTTGAGTCCTTTCCTGCTGAGAATGCAAAGTTCTCTGAGTCCATTTTGTCTTAGTCTTTAACTTGAAAAACAAACTATGTAGGCGACTGAGATGGGCGACTGAGAGGCGACTGAGACAATCACTGTGCGATTGAACTGAGTCGTACGACTGGGTAGGCGATTAAGGCTGTTGTGCGACTGGACTGACCGACTTAGTCAATCGTGCGATTGAACAAGCGATTGAGTTCAGTCGTACGATTGGACTGGGCGATTGGAGTTCAGTCGTGCAATTGAGATAATCGTGTGACAGAGACTACTGAAATCGAGATTTTTCACACACCTTGACCTAAAACGCAATTTTTTGACACCATAGTCAGCTGCAACTCGAAAAAGACTCAATTTTCAGAACATGCACACATAAAAACTTGATTTTGAGTAGAAAGAAAGAATCTTTTCGCTTAAAAACGTTGACTTTTTCAAAACAAGATTGAATCCACGAAGAATCAAGAGCCAAGGCTCTGATACCACTTGTTAGGACCGTGTACGGATGGAGTACTAACTGATTCAAATGTGAAACCAGATCAAATAGTGCGGAATCGTATTTGATTGGCGATCCAATCAGGGAGAACGTTAATCCGATCAAAACTAACGATGAGAATACGTTAAGAATTTATTAGAATCGATCAGAAACGTTCTATGAAGTTGGAAGGGACTCTCTGGACGAACAGGAACAGCTAGGGTTGATAATTCTCGAAGTGTTCCGTTTTTTCCACGAATTAAGTGGTATTTATAGGTTACAGCTCTCATTCGTACGACTGAGCCAAGCGACTGGCTCAGTCGTGTGACTGAGTCATACGACTGAACCATTCGTACGACTGAGTCAGTCTTATAACTCAATCATGCGATTGATCCAATCACATGGTTCAGTCGTGCGATTGGCCCATTCGCATGGTCCAGTCATACAACTGAATCAGAATACTTAGTTAAACACATTCTTGAACCTTAAATGATTTAGAACATGTCTAACAACTCTATAACCTATATAACATGTTCATATATGCGTGTAACAACAAACAATATTAATAGATATGACATTAAACAATCAATCAAACATTCACTGAAGAGTTTTTCATTACATTGATTCAACATTACATATGTGTTACAAGATGAAAGTCTATTACATTTAAGATTACTAGACTAGAACTGGGGACATGTGTACCAACAGAAAGCATGTCTTCACTGTCTTTGAAAGAAATCAGTCTTCACTTCACTGGCTACGGAAGACTTTGTCTTTGTAGCTTCGGAGGATTTTGTCATTGAAGCTTCGGAAGACTTCATATTTGGTTTTGAAAGATTTGGTCTTTGACTTCGGAATATTTTACACTTAGATTATTTTTTTTATTAAAAGTGTAAAACTTCCGAAGTAACTTCTACCATGTACATCAGTGCATGCATGCTGGAAGCTCTTTGGTTGCTTTGGTTGCATCAGCCTTTCTAATATAACTTTACATCTTTCCTTAGTCAGAACATTTTGCTTGTTATATAACGACATACTAGGTGAACAATTCTAAATGCATACTAGACCAAGTCAAATATGTGTTAGTAATTTTAAAAAGTACAAGCATGAAACTGTAAATTTAGTTCTAGTAGGGCAAGGTTACAATTGAAAATATAAAGAACTATACTAGAAACATGATTCAGGTTGATAGATACTTATTATAATCATTAAAGTTTGGATTTTTATTATGTAAACATGTTTATATTTATTATTTTGTAAGAAAAGTTGTTGCTTCATTTTATATTCATAAAAATATTTAGAAGTTACAAATTTTAGGTTTTTGATACCTTTGATAATTTTGCGCATTGAAGTTACGTAAGATATCTGAGGGGTCAAATCATGGAGTTCAAAAACGTTGTTTATATGGTTGGAATGCTAAAGCTCTAAATTTAATTTGGATAAAAATAAACTTCGTAAAAGGGTTTTTTATGTGGGAGATTTGGTTTTCCGAAATTGGCCGAGTGAATCTGTCAAAATCCAAAAATTCAATTTTGATATGTTTAAACCAAGTTTTGATATTTTCATGCTTATTTGATATTTTGATCTATCTTAGATCTATGATTAATACACAAACATGTTATTAAAACATAGATTCAAGCTATTTATAATACAAAATTGGAAAGGTTATGAACACAAAGAAGACTAAAACTTACTTGATAGGAAACCCTTCTTGGACCTTCAAAGAATGGTAGTAGGGGTTGAGATTTGCTGTTATGTCCGCTCTAGATTTGGAGTTTGGTATGAATGATATAATAAGAATAATACCCCTTATTTATAGTTTACAAGAAGGGTTTCGATTTCAACTATTTAGTTCATGAATATGTCCAAAGCTGTTAAAAACCAAGATTTTGTAATTATTAATATATTTATGAATATAAGATACAATAATGATTTTTCTTCTAACATAAGCATAAAACTTATTTTATAACAATAAATATTCAGACTTACATTATGCTCATGAATATCTATCAACCTTGGATCATGTTTCTAGAAATTGTTTTTATATTTTCAATTATAGTCCACTACTATTCAACTTATTCATTTTCATCTTTGCTAGACTTATATTTACACTTTAGTTCTAGACAATCATCACTCTAAGTTACTACAAGTTGCAAAGTCAACATGTTACTTTACAAAGTAAGTTCAGAGCCTATTTTTCATTTTTATTCTTGGTGGAAACATGTTCTATATACGAAACTAGGAAAATAACCTATCATTTTTAGTCAAAACATTTTGCTTCCCATATAACTACATACTGGGTTAACATTTCTAGATGTATACTAGACCAAGCCAAAGGTATGTTTCGTAAGTTTAGAAAGTATGGGGACCAAAATATAAATATTAGTATAGCAAGGATTGGAATAAAAAGTTTAATAACAATAGAGTTACAATAAAAAATAAGAAGAATTCTAATGAAAGCATGATTCAAGATTGATAGATATTTATGAAAATCCTTATAGTTTATTTTTAATGTTTATAACATGTTTATATAGTATATTTTAAATTAAAAATATTTTCTTTATCTTATATTCATTAAAATATTAAAAAGTTACAAAATTTAGGTTTTTTGACAGCTTTGAATGGATTCGTGCACTGAAGTTGAGTGAATTGTTTGAATGGAAAAATCTAGGAGTTTGAAGGTGTTATTTATATAGTTGGAAAGCCTAGACCCTTAACTTAATTTGTAAAAAAATGTCAAAAAAGTTTTTGTTATAATGGAGATATGGTTGTCTGAAGTTGGCACTGCGAATCTATCAAAATCTAAAAATTCAAGTTTGATATATTCAAGGCAAGTTTGATGATTTTATTATATTGATGTCTTGATTCATCTTAGATCTATAATTACTACACAAACTTGTTGTGTAATCATAGATCTAAACTTGTTATGATTGAAATTTTATAAAACAAAAATGAAAAGGTATGAATATAAAGAATACTAGAACTTTCCAGAAAAGGAGAACTTAGTTATTAAAAAAAAGGTGTCGGGGTTGAGATTTACTGCTATGAGTGCTCTACATTTTGAGTTTACTGTAAAAAAATAATAATATGACCCTTATTTATAGCCGAACAAGTATGGTTTTAGGTTTCAGATAAGATTGGTTTTGTTAGTATTTTATTAGTAAATCACATGAATTTTAGAACGTATAGGTGGGGGAGGGGATTTTTTAGGTGTTTTAGAGTTAAGGCTAGTTTAATTTGTTAGTCATTAGATTTAGGATTATTAGTTATCTGTCTAATAGGTTTTAGATATATATATCATTTAAATAATTAAAATAATAAATATATACATATATACATATAGATATATATATATATATAGAGAGAGAGAGAGAGAGAGTTAATTACATGATTTGGTTTCTATGGTATGCCTATATTGCATTATTGGTCCTAACTTTTGAGAAACAATTAATATATGTAACACCCGGAAGTTTGACTGTTGGAGTGGTAGGCGACTGAGTCTCAGTCGCATGTGATTCGTGCGACTGGAGGTCCAGTCGTATAGTACTCAAACGCACAACCGAAGGACGATTGAAGCTCAACCGTACGAATGGAGTTCAATCGCCCGACTGAAGGTTCAACCGCATGGAACTCATGCGACTGGAGTCCCAGTCGCACGGTGTTCATGCGACTGAAGGTCCAGTCGCCCCTGGACTTTGGGCGACTGAGCTGTACCTATAAAAGAGGAGCAGCTCTCTTCTTTCCCCAACACTCACATGTTTCAGTAGGGGAAAGAGCAGAGAGCGACAGAGCAGAGAAAGAAAAGAGAGAACGGGGTGATTCAGGCACGGGATTTGTCGAGAAGCTAGCCAAGTCGAATCTCTTCAACTCCTACCTGTTAATGTGAGTTCTAGAACCCCTCATTTACTTGTTTTCATACGATTTTGGGGCTGGATCACATATAAACCCTATTTTTGAACAGTGTGTATGTTTGACCCATTTGGGTGAAATCTTGAGTAACGTGTTTATGGTACGAATTAGGACTTGCATTAGCTTGTATAATGTCCTAGTATGATTCCCTGAGGTTTAGGAAGACTAATTTGGGCTAGAAATGAGTTTGGAAGGGTTTGAGACCCGTAGGTCGCGGCTGCTGTTCAGGATGAACTCCAGTCGCTGCCCAGTTAGGGTTATGCGACTGGAGGGCCAGTCGCACGACTGAGGGAAAACGGATGTTCAATCGTACGATTGAGTTTCAGTCGTACGGATGGAGCTCAATCGCCCGATAGACCATACGACTGAGGGATTCGGTCGCATAGGTCCATTCGCATGATAGTTTAGTCGCACGTATGAGGTTAATCGCCTATTAGTCCATTCGCATAGAGTTCGTTCGTACGATAGGTGGTTCAATCGCACGAATGTAAGTCCAGTCGCCTGATTGCCCAGTCGCACGACCCAGTCGTATAGAGGCCATGCGACTGTGGAATGTTCAATCGCCCACATAGGGCTGATGTGAATGAGGATGCATGCGTAGATATGATGTGAATAGGATAAGTATGATGAGGCCCTATATGGTGATAATGATTGATGAATTGTAGATGTTTATGTTCCTTATGATTATGTATGTTTATCTTTCCGAAACTTTACGAATAATGAGAATGAATGAATGAAGTATTATGTAACGTAAAGTGAAAGATAATGAAAGAGGAACACGATGACGAATGCATGTATTAATGAACGAATGAATGAGTAATACGATGACGAATACATGCATTAACGAACGAACGAGTTATGTCTTGCAAGCATTGAATAAGTCGATTGGTCCTTCTTTGTGATTGACCATGGTCATGGTACCTCTACTGGTTACCTCTAGTACTGTGGCATACGCATAGATTCACTGCCCAGTAGCTAAGGCTTCTGTGGCAATATGCTCTATTGATTCACGGCCCAGTAGCTAAGACGGTTCGGGGTATAGCTTATGGTATTGGTACATCAGAATTCAATGTGCATGTAAGTATGAGACGGGATCCTGGTCATTCGACCACAGTAATCATAGTCGAGTGCTATGAAGTGGGTAAAGCCTGACAGGATCTATTTGATAAGTTAAAGATAACGACGTGTAATGAATGATGAAGATAATAATGAATATTATCTCCGCGTATGTATGAATGAACGTAAAGAATGTAGGCACGAACGTGAACGAGGACGATGAATGGTACACGGATAAAGGTTAATGAAAGAATGATGATAATGATAATGATATTATCTAAGTGTACGTATGATGTATGATCGCATGTATGAAAAGACACTTTTAACAAGTAAAAGTATGTTTTATTATAAAACTAGAACTCACTCAGCAACGCTGACTTTTTATGTGTTTCCAGTTGGCAGGTAGGGTTGCTGAGGATGGCACGAGGCGGCTACTCAGATCTTTTGGGATGGCATTCACCTTTTGATTATGCTGCAACATCATGTGTTGTGGGCCCGTAATGCACGCAACACATCATGTTGCATGCAAGTGCGAGATTTCTTAAGGATCCTGATAAACAGGATTATTTAAGAAATCTCCTCTATAATTTAACATATATTTTTGAACTTAATATCTTCTATTAGAGGTCATTGTATATGACCCTATGATTGCTGAGGATTTACATGAACGAGATCATTCTCGGTTTCATATGCTCCAGCAGCAATCATAGTAAAGCTAGGCAGTGTAAGGAAAACTTGTATTTTGTAACCAAGACAATGATGTAAAAGCTTTTATGATGAAATGAGAATGGCCTCTTTATTAATTCCGCTGTGTTATTTCATTATGTTTATATTAAATGTATGTTTTACGTGTGCTGACGACCAACTGTGAGGTTCCCGGGAACGGGGCCTTACAAGTTGGTATCAGAGCCAAAGTTTAAGTGAAATGGGTAAAATTTTAAAATAAACCTAAACTTAAACTGAAAATGGGACAGAAAGGAAGAGAATGCCATCTGAGTAGTTGCGTGCCATCAGGTATTTTTATTAAAGTTAATCATGATTACGTGCGCATGATATGTGTTTATGTGTACTGTTAGACTTAGATACTAATGTTGTCAGGACAGGTAATGCTCGGGGTGCGAAGAGTAAAGTAAGTGGCTAATCACAACTGGCCACTGTAATTAGGGACTTACTATACTTAACATAAACTAAGCTATTTCCTTGAATGACCGTGTTGGTGTTTGAATCTTTCAGTGTGATAGAAGATGGTCGGTGGTAGATCATCTAGAGCTTCCCGTGGTAGTGGACGTGGTGCTGAGCCGCGTAACACGCGAGGGAGACCTAGGACAGAGAAAGTAGTTCATGAGGAAAACGAGATTCCTCATCAGGAGGAGGCAGACGAAAGCGCAAATTTGAGGGCCTCGGTAAAAGGGGCAGTGGTCGAGGAAGTGCACCAGGTCATGCAGACGATCTTACCGTCTGTAGTGACCGAAGTGATAAAGGCAGTACGTGAAGACGAGAGGCGAGGGAGGAATCGGTCCTCAGGTAGACAGCAACAGACGGAAGCAGAAACGGTACTATCTGATGATGAAGAGGGAGAGGAAGAAGAGCAGGTACGGGAGACAGCCCGGGGTTGTAACTACGGGGCATTTATGATGTGCAAGTCCTCGACTTTTGATGGTTCTGGTACGGCTGCAGATGCTCACCAATCGGTGAGAGAAATGGAGGCGGTCCTTGATATTAGTGATTGCCAAGAGGACAAGAAGGTGAAGTTTGCTACCCACTCTTTTACGGGGACGGCTTTGTGCTGGTGGGACAATATTGTCCAGGCCGAGGGTAGCAGGTCCATTGGGAAGATGAAGTGGTCTGAGTTGAAGAAAATGGTGATCGAGGAGTTCAGTCCTCGTCGGGAAATGGACAGAGTTGAGAGAGAGTTCCTGCAGTTGGAGGCGGGGACGATGACCCACCAACAATACACCACCAAGTTTAACGACATGGCGTGGTTGGTGCCAGAGCAGGTGACGCCGGTATCTCGAAAGATCAACCGGTACATTCAGGGGCTGCCAGCTGAAATTCGTTGGCATTTGATTTCTGCCCGACCAAGCACTTTCAGGTCGGCAGTGGATTTGGCGGGAAGGTTATACGATGAACGGGCTGCGTTGGTAAAGGCTGAGGGTAGTAAGAAGGGAGGTGGAGAGAAAAGCTGGTAGGGGAAGAGATTTGGTCGAGGTGATACTTCGACGAGCAACAAGAAGGCAAGGGTGGATGACCGCCGTGTGGTCATGTCTGGTGCTGGGGTGAGGAAGTGTGGTAAGTGTGGAAGGGAGCACTCAGGGGAGTGCAAGTGGGGATCCAACATCTGTTTCAGGTGCGGGAAGACAGGGCATGTGTCAAAGGATTGCCGGATGGGCAAGTGTTTTAACTGTGGGGAAAGTGGTCATATGAGCAGAGACTGTAAGAAGCCTAGGGCTGAGGCTTCAGGGGTAAAAAAGACGGGAAGTGAAGGTCTGAGAGCAAGCGCCAGGGTATTCACCATGACGCAGGAAGAGGCTAGGACGGACCCCGATGTAGTGTCCGGTACGTTTCTGGTGAACCAAACTCTAGCCTCTGCATTATTTGATTCGGGTGCCAGTAGGAGTTTTATTTCTGTTGTCTTCTGTGCCAAATTGCCCGTTAGTAGTAGACGTGTGGATATACCGTTTGATGTAGAGACTGCTATAGGTAAAACTACCAGGATTTCCGAGGTAATAGAGGGTTGTGATATGGAATTAGAGGGCCACAAATTTCCGGTTAGACCGTTTGTGATGACGTTGGGTGGTTTCGATTTGGTGCTCGGAATGGATTGGTTGGCGGATTTTGAGGCGAACATTGTGTGTCGCAAGAAGATGATCAGTTTGACAGCGCCCGACGGTAGTTCAGTGACAGTTTATGGGGATCGGGTTACTACGATTCCGAAGGTGATCTCGATGGCAGTGGCGGGAAAATGTATGAGGCGGGGATGTAGCGCCTTCTTATGTTATGTAAAAGATGTAGAAACGCCAACACCACGACTGTCTGATGTTCCGGTTGTGCGTGAGTTCCCAGACGTGTTCCCGGAAGACTTATCGGGATTGCCACCTGACAGAGAGATCGAGGTCCAGATAGATCTAATACCAGGCGCCCAACCTGTTGCCAAGGCACCGTATCGATTGGCCCCGACAGAGATGAAAGAGTTGATGGAGCAGTTACAAGAGCTGCTGGATAGGGGTTTATTCGACCGAGTATCTCACCTTGGGGTGCTCTGGTCCTGTTCGTCACGAAGAAGGACGGAAGTAGAGGATGTGCATCGACTACCGCGAGCTGAATAAGTTGACGGTAAAGAACAGATACCCCTTGCCGAGGATCGACGACTTGTTTGATCAACTTCAGGGTGCTAGTTGGTTTTCAAGAATAGATCTTCGATCAGGCTACCATCAACTGAAGGTAAAGGAGCAGGATATCCCTAAAATAGCTTTTCCTACGCGCTACGGTCACTATGAGTTCCTCGTCATGTCTTTTGGTTTGACCAATGCGCCAGCTGCTTTTATGGATCTGATAAACAGGGTATGCCCGCCAATGTTGGATAAATCAGTGATTGTGTTTATCGATGATATCTTGATTTATTCGAGGAGCGAAGAAGAGCATGCCGGTCACGTCCGGGAAGTGTTGGAGACTTTGAGAAGGGAGAAACTGTATGCTAAGTTCTCCAAATGTGCTTTCTGGCTACGCGAAGTTCAGTTCTTGGGTCACGTGGTAAATCCGGATGGAATTATGGTTGATCCGGCAAAGGTAGAAGCGGTGATGCAATGGAAGTCTCCAAAGACGCCATCTGAGATCCGAAGTTTCTTGGGTCTGGCGGGCTACTACCGAAGGTTTATCCAAGACTTTTCAAAAATCACTTCTCCACTAACCAAGTTGACCTGGAAAGACGTGAAATTTATATGGGGTCAAGCTCAAGAAAAGGCGTTTGAAGAACTGAAGACAAGATTGACCCAAGCTTCTGTTCTGTCATTACCCGAGGGAAGCGAAGATCTAGTGGTTTATTCCGATGCTTCTTATTCAGGATTGGGATGTGTGTTGATGCAGAGGGGAAAGGTTATAGCTTATGCATCCCGGTAGTTGAAAGTTCATGAGGTTAACTACCCTACTCATGACTTGGAGCTCGCAGCTGTGGTTTTCGCGTTAAAGATTTGGAGGCACTATCTCTACGGAACGAAGTGCACTATCTTTACCGACCACAAAAGCTTGAAGTACTTCTTCGAGTAAAAAGATTTGAATATGAGGCAACGGTGATGGTTGGAGCTTATAAAGGACTATGATTGTGAGATCCATTACCATCCGGGCAAAGCCAACGTGGTGGCGGATGCCCTTAGCCGAAAAGAGAGGCCCGAGCCAATTCGGTGAAGACGTACCAGCTAATCATGACCTCCGACGTGATGAGACAGGTCAAAGAGTTCCAAGATGAGGCTTTGAAAGACGAACATCTTAACTCTAAACGAATGAGAGGCTTGGTTGGGGAGTTGGGTGAGAACACAACTGGAGTTAGAACCCGGTTTGGGCGTATGTGGATTCCTCGTCTTGGGGATCTGCGAATGAGGATTATGGATGAAGCTCATAAGTCTCGATACTCTATTCATCCCGGTGCTACCAAGATGTACCAAGTCATGAAGAAAGATTACTGGTGGCCGGGTATGAAACGTGACGTGGCGGAGTATGTGAATAAGTGCCTTACTTGTCTGCAAGTGAAGGCAGAGCACCAGAAGCCTTATGGAAAGATTCAACCTTTGGATATACCGGAGTGGAAGTGGGAACACATCACCATGGATTTTATCACGAAGCTGCCACGTACCCCAAAAGGGTACGATACTATATGGGTGATTGTGGACCGTCTGACGAAGAGCGCTCACTTCCTGCCGATGCGCGAGACATATTCATCCGAAAGGTTGGCTGATCTTTTCATCAAGGAGATTGTGACTCGTCATGGTGTACCGGTGTCGATTGTATCTGATCGCGACACCCGGTTTACGTCCAAATTCTGGAAGAAATTCCACGATGCTATGGGGACGAGGTTACATATTAGCACGGCTTATCATCCTCAAACTGATGGTCAGTCCGAAAGGACCATTCAGACTTTGGAGGACATGCTCCGGGCATGTGTCATTGACTTCGGGGGAAGTTGGGATGACCACCTGCCGTTAGCCGAATTCTCATACAATAACAGCTATCATGCCAGTATTGGCATGCCACCTTATGAGATGCTATACGGTAGGAGATGCAGGACACCCGTCTGTTGGGGTGATATTGGTCAGAAAGAATTGGGGAGCGTTGAAGTGATCGAGGCTACGACTGAAAAGCTCGAAAGGATCAAAGCCTATATGAAAGCAGCCAAAGACAGGCAGAAGTCGTATGCTGACAAACGACGCAGACCGATTGAGTTCCAGGTGGGGGATCGGGTTATGTTGAAGGTCTCGCCTTGGAAAGGAATCATTTGATTCCGGAAGCGGGGTAAGTTGAGTCCGCGGTATATAGGCCCTTTCCGAATCGTTGCCCGAGTAGGAAAGGTGGCCTATACGTTGGATTTACCAGATGAGTTAAGTGGAATTCACCCAACCTTCCACGTATCTCACCTGAGGAAATGTTTGGCGGACGAGGATATGATCGTCCCACTGGAGGATATCGAGGTGGACGAACGGCTCAATTATGTGGAGCAACCAGTGGCGATCATAGACCGAAAGGAGAAAAGACTGAGA
Source organism: Flaveria linearis (assembly GCA_024085815.1). Classification (NCBI taxonomy): domain Eukaryota; kingdom Viridiplantae; phylum Streptophyta; class Magnoliopsida; order Asterales; family Asteraceae; genus Flaveria; species Flaveria linearis. The sequence goes on along the minus strand of JABSNV010000278.1, from coordinate 101,125 downwards.
AATAAAACGGTTCCTCTTGTGCGTGTACAGTGGCGGCACAGAAAGGGATCGGAGTCTACGTGGGAGACTGAAGAAGAGATGAGACAGCATTACCCACGATTGTTTGAGGAATAACAGGTTTTGGGGACGAAACCTAAATAAGGGGTGGACTTGTAACACCCGGAAGTTTGACTGTTGGAGTGGTAGGAGACTGAGTCTCAGTCGCATGTGATTCGTGCGACTGGAGGTCCAGTCGTATAGTACTCAAACGCACAACCGAAGGACGATTGAAGCTCAACCGTACGAATGGAGTTCAATCGCCCGACTGAAGGTTCAACCGCATGGAACACATGCGACTGGAGTCCCAGTCGTACGGTGTTCATGCGACTGAAGGTCCAGTCGCCCCTGGACTTTGGGCGACTGAGCTGTACCTATAAAAGAGGAGCAGCTCTCTTCTTTCCCCAACACTCACACGTTTCAGTCGGGGAAAGAGCAGAGAGCGACAGAGCAGAGAAAGAAAAGAGAGAACGGGGTATTCAGGCACGGGATTTGTCGAGAAGCTAGCCAAGTCGAATCTCTTCAACTCCTACCTGTTAATGTGAGTTCTAGAACCCCTCATTTACTTGTTTTCATACGATTTTGGGGCTGGATCACATATAAACCCTATTTTTGAACAGTGTGTATGTTTGACCCATTTGGGTGAAATCTTGAGTAACGTGTTTATGGTACGAATTAGGACTTGCATTAGCTTGTATAATGTCCTAGTATGATTCCCTGAGGTTTAGGAAGACTAATTTGGGCTAGAAATGAGTTTGGAAGGGTTTGAGACCCGTAGGTCGTGGCTGCTGTTCGGGATGAACTCCAGTCGCTGCCCAGTTAGGGTTATGCGACTGGAGGCCAGTCGCACGACTGAGGGAAAACGGATTTTCAATCGTACGATTGAGGTTCAGTCGTACGGATGGAGCTCAATCGCCCGATAGACCATACGACTGAGGGATTCGGTCGCATAGGTCCATTCGCATGATAGTTTAGTCGCACGTATGAGTTTAATCACCTATTAGTCCATTCGCATAGAGTTCGTTCGTACGATAGGTGGTTCAATCGCACGAATGTAAGTCCAGTCGCCTGATTGCCCAGTCGCACGAC
>JABSNV010000278.1:0-95000 GCA_024085815.1 Flaveria linearis | reverse complement strand
ATTTATTTGCAAAGTGATCGATTTCACCACAATTATAGCACCTAAACTTTAGATTATCTTTATCTTCTTGATGCATATCTTTTGCATATACTATTTCTTTTTTGCGAGAGCTTCTTCCATATCTTCTACCACAACCTTGATTACTTGAACTTGTCATCAGAAATTTGATTTGATTATTTTCCACTAGTTCATCAAGACTTTTAAGGCATTCTTTAAATGTGATTATTCTTTGACATCTTCCTCAAAAGACATGATATCAACCTCTGAATATTGTTCGATTGATGCCATGATTGGTAAAAACTTCCTTGGAACTAAGTCATGTAACTTTATCATAATTATTTTATCCTTGAAGGTAATACCAAGACTTTTAAACTTGGTTTTTATACTATCTAATTTCCTATAGAGTCATTTACTATTTCATTTGGTTTCATTTTTAAAAGTTTCTAATTTGATTCTCATTGTTTTTAGTCGTGCTTTCTAAACTAAGTCTGCTCCTAGGTGCCAAACTTCAATTGAGTCACACACTTCCTTTACAATTGTGCATTGTGCAACTTACATCATGACATCTTCTAGCAATGTTTGGAAGATCATTGCCTTGGTCGTATGTACTTTGTTTTCATATATTTCTTTGGTTGAGCTAATTGCTTCCTAAAGACCATAAGCTTTCAAGATTATTACCATTAATAGTGCCCAAGTAGTGTAACTTGCTTAAGTTAATTTGGGGCACTGACTTAAGGTCATCTTTGTCTTTCATTTTAACTTGCTTGTTTTTTGTTGGATCGGTTGAAGGACTTAACTAGACTTTTCAGTTTGATCGGTAGATGACAAATACGAAATTTAAGTCAACTGTCTTACTTAAAAGCACATATACTTTGATCTTTTATAATAAAGCAAGAAATTCTTTCAAAGTATACACTTACTTAATCTTGTCTAAGTACAAGTTTGTTACAATTAACAAATAAGCAAGTGGGCTTTCTGGATAACCTCAAAACTATACAAGTAAGAGGTATTTATACTATGAAAGATAAACACAAAGAATAAATCACTTTATATATATTCCTGGCTTACAAAAGGTATGTACAAAACAGATAGACAATCGACACATTAGAAGTTTGCTGCTCCAGTACTATGTTGTCTCCAAAGGCAGAACATAGCAGCTGCCAATGTACTTTGGTACAAACAGTCTTGTCTAATGTTGCAGTTGATCAACAGCTCATCCATTTGAGTGCTGATAACTAGTTAATTAGCATTTCATCACTATCAGTGTTTATCGGTAGTGGTTCAGCACCTGGCAGAATATGGCAGTTAGCAATCAGTGTTGAATCCTTGACATTTCGATAAGCTTCATACTTTTATAGATCAACAAATTCCCCTATGATGATGCTACCAAAACTCTTACTTCATCCTTTAAGCATCCTTATTAGCAGTAGCTTATACATTGTAACACCCGTAAATTCTTTTAAAGAAATAAAAGAATGAAAAAGAAAGAAAAGGAGAGAAAATAAAAGTCAACTAAAAAGGAGGGACCAAAAGTGCCAAATTGGCAAAGTTGTTATTTATTTTGTACAAAAAGGGAGGCATGGCCGCCCATGTTGCCTGCATTTCCTATCATTTGATATTTTAGAGAGAGAAAGCACAAAAGCAGAGAAAACTTTCGGATTTGAAGAACAAGAAGAAGAGTTCGATTTTTAGGATTCCTAGGTGTTAGAACCTTTTGAACAGCTCGGGTGAAGGGTGTAAAATTCGAAGAAAACAACTAAGGTGAGTTCTAGACCCCCTTTTTACCTGTTTTTAAACGCTTTGGGGCTGGAAAATGCATGTAAGTATGTTTGTATAAAACTTGGATTTTATACCCGTATGATTGAATGTATGAATGTATGTGTTTATGTTAAGTTTTGCCTAGAATCATGTGAGCATGTTTAGAACTAGGCGTTATGATGTTTGGGATTTGGAATATGAATTAGATACATGTCCAGGTTGCTCATACGACCAACAATGTGGTCGTATGACCAGGTGATATAATTTTCTAAGTGTGTTGAAGAGTCCAATAGGACTCATACGACTAACAGTGTGGTCGTATGACCAGTTGATATATTTTTCTAAGTGTGTTGAAGAGTCCAATAGGACTCATACGACCAACAGGGTGGTCGTATGATCAGAACATATTTCTAAGTATGGGATGGTACGACCAATAGTGCTCATACGACCAACAGGGTGGTCGTATGACCAAATGATATTTCTAAGTATAAGATGAAAAGTCCAATAGGGCTCATACGACCAGCAGTGCTCTTACGCCTAACAGGGCTCATACGCCAGAGGGCTTATACGCCCAACAGGGCTCAAACGTCCAGAATACTTAGGATTTTTACAGAAATTTCCTGCAATTCCGAAGTTCGAGGTTTTGACCAGGGTTGACTAGGGTTAATAAATGATGATGTTTCATGCATGTAATGATGATTATGATTAACCCTTATTATTACTAATGATGCTATGTATGATTACGTATGTATGATGCTATGTATGATGATGAATGTATGATGAGTGTGTATGTTCCTTGTAATTATGTATGCTTATCTTTCCGAAACTTTATGAATAACGAGAATAAACTAATGAAGTATTATGTAACGTAAAGTGAAAGATAATGAAAGAGGAACATGATGATGAATGCATGTATTAACGAATGAACGAAAAGAAGAATGATGATGAATACATGCATTAACGAACGAACGAATTATGTCTTGCAAGCATTGAAACGCGATTGGTCCTTCTCTGTGATTGACCATGGTCATGGTACCTCTACCGCTTACCTCTAGTACCGTGGCATACATTTTGTTGTTCATATGTTGACTTCGGCCCGGTAGCTAATAACGATCGGGGTGTAGCATATGGTATTGGTACAATTCACCTTTCAATGTGCAAGTAGTAACGAATGATGAAGATAATAATGAATATTATCTCTGTGTACGTATGATGTATGAACGCATGCACGAAAGGATACTTATAAATAAGTAAAAGTATGTTTTATTATAAAACTAGAACTCACTCAGCAACGCTGACTTTTATGTGTTTTCCAGTTGGCAGGTAGTGTTGCTGAGGATGGCACGAGGTGGCTACTCAGCTCTTTTGGGATGGCATTCTTTTGTTAATGTTTTTGTATTGTAATGCAAACAAACGATATTTTGTAATGGGTGTTGTATTACTTTGCAAAAGCATTTATAGTAAATTTCAAAGTTTCCGCTGCAAGATTTTTATTAAGTTATATTAAATGTATGTTTTATGGGTGATGACGATCAACTGTGAGGTGCCCGGGAACGGGGCCTTACATACATGTACCTTCTTCTATCTTTTGAGGAAATTTTAAGGGGTAGAGTGACCAAGTCCTTCATGTTATGCTGAGATAGTTTAAAGAAATCATACTCTATGACTTTGATTTTGTCAGCACCAGTAAAAGTTAGATTGAAGGTGTTAGTTGAGGAATTATGGCTACAATGTATGATTGGGTCATGAATACTCAATGGAGTCAGATGTAGAATATCTTAATTCTTTGTATGCATTTTGTTCTACTTCAACTCTGTTCCCAATCTTTATCTTTAGAATAGAAGCCATAGATTTTTGTTTATTTGGCATGCCTTATATTCAGAGATCAAAGTGAATATCTTCTGTACATCTTTAAAGTTGAGATTCAGAACTTTTAACTCAATCGAGAAGAAAGACTTGGACTTATTCTTCCTTTTAATGAAGTATCTCTCAGCCTTTAGATCAAATCCCTATTTCATAATGGTTGTACCATACCCTTTAAGTCTCTTTTTTATCAAATTCTGAGAGTTCTTCTTCATCAATTTGTTCAGGAATGTCCAAACCTTGTCTTACTTTTTCGATGATAATGGTGATGATTATTTCATCTTCCGATTGATCAAAATAGCTTTGTGTTAGAGATTTAGTTGTTTGAGGAACTTTTGGACTGTTGGAGAAACATGCTTAGTGGTTTGAGCAGTTTGGATGGTAGGAGGAGATGATTGTGGTTGTGTGTTACGTACAGGATCGACAGATGGGATGGTTTTAGCAACTTTAGACTCTTTTATTTTTCTTCTTTGTTCTGAAGCTTGCCTTGACTTTTCTACATGAGACTGGTAAAGTCTCATCAACACTTTCTCTACTTCCGTTGTAACATCTCGTATTTCACGGCACGTTAATAATATTAATAATAATAATAATAATAATAATAATAATAATAATAATAATAATAATATAATAATAACAATAATAATAATAATAATACCGTCAATAATACTAATAATAATAATAATGAACATATAATTTGTACTAAATCTTATAACTAATAATCTCTTACATAAAATGATAACAATTCAACCTTCAAGGGGTTAAATGGTAAATTATTTAACACTAAAACTAAACTTTGGTTTTAAACTAACAAAACAATAAAACCACAGGGACCATTGTGTAATTTTTGTAAAATTTCAAAACACACCCAACCCCACCCCCCATTTCCCTTCGTTGTGTTCCCGTATTGCTTTCTCCATGAACGGCCGACCATCCACAAAATCAGCCATTACGGACTAAATTAATCGAATTAACTATGCACTCACGACCATATAATTGTTTCTAATCTGATTGTTATTCATTTTCATTTGAAACACAACACAAATCCATCATCGTCGACCATCACCACTGTCGGACCTGTAACTCGATTTTGAACCCATCTCCAATCAATTTTAATCAATTTGATAAGGGCTTTCGATCAGAACTATCATTCGAAGCTTCCCTCAAGTTTAATTCGATTATAATCACCGTTTGAGCATCGTTCGATTGGCACATTGACCGCGACCTGTTCTTCGTTCTGTTCGTCTTCAATCCATCACCAAAACGGTAATTAAACATACATACATGTCGACTATACACGGGCAATAAAAGCCCTATGATTACATACACTATCGAAATCGAATTGAGCTTCAATTTGGTAGGATTCGAACCTATGGCTCGAATAGGATTCTGGGGTTTTGGTTAATTTGATTTAAAACAATTAAACACTGATTTCTTTCGTGGCTTAGGCCCTTGGTTTGATGGTTCTGTGCTCACAATCCAAACAGGAGGTCCCGGTTTCGAACCCGGGCACCCCCCTTATTTTTTTAATTGGCCTTTAAGCCTCTAAAAATTTCAGAAAAATTCTTAAAAATTATAAAAATAAATCTGATAAACTTTTCTTATTTAAAATATTACATAAATAATTTCTGTAAATTTATTTTAATTAAAAACCTTAATAATATTTATAAAATATTATTTATAAATATTATAAATAATTATTTTTATAAAAATGGACACTATATCATGTTTAATTATGAAATAATCCTGTAAATTGCAGAAATTATACATCTTATAATTCACAATTACAAACGTAATTTCTTATAAAATATACTTTAACAATTATTTTAGATTAACAAATTATTATCGAATAAATCGAAATACAAGTAATTTCATTACTTGTCAAAACCCCAAATTCCATCTAAAACCCTAGTTCACGTTTAACTGTTAAGCTTATTATTAATCATGTAATAAATATGTTTTAGGTACCTTGTAAAGAAATTCGTTGAAACGACGCTTGTTATTATTTCTTATTAATCATTCAATATATACTTAATCGCCAAGTGAGTATTTCTATACCCATTTTATTATTTCACACTGGGTGAAACATGTTACATTATAAACGTTACACTTGTAAACACGTTGAATCTTGTAAACCTAAGGCAATTTATTTGTGTCTTGTGATTAGTTGAATCTTGTAGCTACCATGTAATGTCGAATACATATACAATCATTAACTATTGCTAGCCTGGCGACGTCATAGATCTATGGGCCTGACAAGCCAGCTTGGTTGATCCAAGTACACTTAGCTAATCGTATATACTTATAACTTGCTTGATCCAAGTACATGTTGAAACTTGTAAAACTTTGTCAAGGTTTGATTGTGCATTCTGTCTTACATCCTAGTTACTATGTTCCTCTAATTTACAACATGAATTGCCATCTTTTATATACTTATGTATTCAAAACTATAGAATGCTCACCAACAATATATTGACCTTTTATTTTTAACATGTTTCAGGCAATAGCGTTATGTGGCTGTAAACAATCGTAACTCTCACGCCTTGACGATTCCGCCGTCAAGGTTGGGGTGTGACAGATTGGTATCAGAGCCCATAACTATAGGGATTTAGGTTATTAGAAATGGTGACCTAGACTATAGCTTATGCATGCACCTTATAGTATTTTTATCTTGTAAATACATGGCTTGCACATTACACAATGCTATGCTTTCTTATGTGCAATTTGATGCCTTAGCATAGGATTGCCTAAACTTAGTTACTTGTCTCCCTAAACTCATCTTTGACTCTCCCCGACATAAAATCACTCAATCTTATTCTCGATGACATGTGAAATTGTATACTTATACTTATGATCTGGATCTTTAGACGTATGTCTAATCTATACAAATCTCATCAAGGTTTTGATTTTATAAACCAAGGAAATTTGTGTGACACATAGACACCTGTATTCTGGATTTCCTGGCAAAAAGACCTGAGGGCTAAGGCAAGCGTATTCGTATAAATCTCATTGTGAGACCCGTTACGCTACCTGGGGATTTCTGGGATAAGTGATAAACTATGGTCAAAATACACAAATCTCTAAGGCAAATGAGTCAATTTACCTTGACGTGTCCACGGTTCCAAATGGTAATGCGTTACCAAATGGAATCATTCCGTGTACCTTACAAACTTTAGCTTGCCTTTGTCTAAAACTACTATCCTTGTTACCCTCATTCCCGTAACTAACTCACTTTTAGTATGTTCAGCATGTCTCGTCAACTTGCAAGGCATGGAAGTTCTAGCCGTAAGCTAGCTGCCAGTATTGCTCAAGAAATGGCTGCTGTCATCCCGAATATGGTGGCTGAACTCAGCAGCACCATGATTGCCAACATCGCAAACCACAACAACGGCCAAGGGGAAAATAGTGCAACTCAAGGCCGTAACAACCAAACTTGCACTTTCAAGCACTTTAGCTCTTGCAAGCCCACTAGTTTTAGTGGCAAGGAAGGAGCCACTGGTCTTCTTGAGTGGTTCGAAAGCATGGAAAACACTTTTGTCAATTGTGAGTGTCCCGAGGCACTCAAGGTTCGTTATGCCACTAGTATGCTCCAACAAAGGGCACTTACTTGGTGGAATAGCGAGAAGAGGAATCGAGGAGCTGATGCTATTCTAGCACTTACTTGGGAAGAGTTTAAGAACATTGCCATCGTGAAATTCTGCCCAAGAAGCGAACTGCAAAAGTTGGAGGAAGAATTTTGGAACTTGAAGCAAATGGTGGTGACCATTTGGCCTACTCAACTAGGCATCATGAATTAAGTTTACTATTGCCCCATATGGTCGACACTGTCCCCCGCAACATTGAGAAGTTCATAAAGGGTGTACCACCCCAAATTCAAGATGCTGTGGTGGGCAGCCGACCCAAAACCTTGGAGGAAGCCATCACTATCACCGCTCAACTTATCGAGAATCATATACGAGCGGGCACCATGTCTGCTCCTAGGTGCCAAACTTCAATTGAGTCACACACTTCCTTTACAATTGTGCATTGTGCAACTTACATCATGACATCTTCTAGCAATGTTTGGAAGATCATTGCCTTGGTCGTATGTACTTTGTTTTCATATATTTCTTTGGTTGAGCTAATTGCTTCCTAAAGACCATAAGCTTTCAAGATTATTACCATTATAGTGCCCAAGTAGTGTAACTTGCTTAAGTTAATTTGGGGCACTGACTTAAGGTCATCTTTGTCTTTCATTTTAACTTGCTTGTTTTTTGGGATCGGTTGAAGGACTTAACTAGACTTTTCAGTTTGATCGGTAGATGACAAATACGAAATTTAAGTCAACTGTCTTACTTAAAAGCACATATACTTTGATCTTTTATAATAAAGCAAGAAATTCTTTCAAAGTATACACTTACTTAATCTTGTCTAAGTACAAGTTGTTACAATTAACAAATAAGCAAGTGGGCTTTCTGGATAACCTCAAAACTATACAAGTAAGAGGTATTTATACTATGAAAGATAAACACAAAGAATAAATCACTTTATATATATTCCTGGCTTACAAAAGGTATGTACAAAACAGATAGACAATCGACACATTAGAAGTTTGCTGCTCCAGTACTATGTTGTCTCCAAAGGCAGAACATAGCAGCTGCCAATGTACTTTGGTACAAACAGTCTTGTCTAATGTTGCAGTTGATCAACAGCTCATCCATTTGAGTGCTGATAACTAGTTAATTAGCATTTCATCACTATCAGTGTTTATCGGTAGTGGTTCAGCACCTGGCAGAATATGGCAGTTAGCAATCAGTGTTGAATCCTTGACATTTCGATAAGCTTCATACTTTTTATAGATCAACAAATTCCCCTATGATGATGCTACCAAAACTCTTACTTCATCCTTTAAGCATCCTTATTAGCAGTAGCTTATACATTGTAACACCCGTAAATTCTTTTAAAGAAATAAAAGAATGAAAAAGAAAGAAAAGGAGAGAAAATAAAAGTCAACTAAAAGGAGGGACCAAAAGTGCCAAATTGGCAAAGTTGTTATTTATTTTGTACAAAAAGGGAGGCATGGCCGCCCATGTTGCCTGCATTTCCTATCATTTGATATTTTTAGAGAGAGAAAGCACAAAAGCAGAGAAAACTTTCGGATTTTGAAGAACAAGAAGAAGAGTTCGATTTTAGGATTCCTAGGTGTTAGAACCTTTTGAACAGCTCGGGTGAAGGGTGTAAAATTCGAAGAAACAACTAAGGTGAGTTCTAGACCCCCTTTTTACCTGTTTTTAAACGCTTTGGGGCTGGAAAATGCATGTAAGTATGTTTGTATAAAACTTGGATTTATACCCGTATGATTGAATGTATGAATGTATGTGTTTATGTTAAGTTTTGCCTAGAATCATGTGAGCATGTTTAGAACTAGGCGTTATGATGTTTGGGATTTGGAATATGAATTAGATACATGTCCAGGTTGCTCATACGACCAACAGTGTGGTCGTATGACCAGGTGATATAATTTTCTAAGTGTGTTGAAGAGTCCAATAGGACTCATACGACTAACAGTGTGGTCGTATGACCAGTTGATATATTTTTCTAAGTGTGTTGAAGAGTCCAATAGGACTCATACGACCAACAGGGTGGTCGTATGATCAGAACATATTTCTAAGTATGGGATGGTACGACCAATAGTGCTCATACGACCAACAGGGTGGTCGTATGACCAAATGATATTTCTAAGTATAAGATGAAAAGTCCAATAGGGCTCATACGACCAGCAGTGCTCTTACGCCTAACAGGGCTCATACGCCCAGAGGGCTTATACGCCCAACAGGGCTCAAACGTCCAGAATACTTAGGATTTTTACAGAAATTTCCTGCAATTCCGAAGTTCGAGGTTTTGACCAGGGTTGACTAGGGTTAATAAATGATGATGTTTCATGCATGTAATGATGATTATGATTAACCCTTATTATTACTAATGATGCTATGTATGATTACGTATGTATGATGCTATGTATGATGATGAATGTATGATGATGAATGTATGATGAGTGTGTATGTTCCTTGTAATTATGTATGCTTATCTTTCCGAAACTTTATGAATAACGAGAATAAACTAATGAAGTATTATGTAACGTAAAGTGAAAGATAATGAAGAGGAACATGATGATGAATGCATGTATTAACGAATGAACGAAAAGAAGATTGATGATGAATACATGCATTAACGAACGAACGAATTATGTCTTGCAAACATTGAATAACGCGATTGGTCCTTCTCTGTGATTGACCATGGTCATGGTACCTCTACCGCTTACCTCTAGTACCGTGGCATACGTTTTGTTGTTCATATGTTGACTTCGGCCCGGTAGCTAATAACGATCGGGGTGTAGCATATGGTATTGGTACAATTCACCTTCCAATGTGCAAGTAGTAACGAATGATGAAGATAATAATGAATATTATCTCTGTGTACGTATGATGTATGAACGCATGCACGAAAGGATACTTATAAATAAGTAAAAGTATGTTTTATTATAAAACTAGAACTCACTCAGCAACGCTGACTTTTATGTGTTTTCCAGTTGGCAGGTAGTGTTGCTGAGGATGGCACGAGGCGGCTACTCAGCTCTTTTGGGATGGCATTCTTTTGTTAATGTTTTTGTATTGTAATGCAAACAAACGATATTTTGTAATGGGTGTTGTATTATTTTGCAAAAGCATTTATAGTAAATTTCAAAGTTTCCGCTGCAAGATTTTTATTAAGTTATATTAAATGTATGTTTTATGGGTGATGACGACCAACTGTGAGGTGCCCGGGAACGGGGCCTTACAAGTTGGTATCAGAGCCAAAGTTTAAGTGAATTGGGTAAATTTTTAAAATAAACCTAAACTTAAACTGAAAATGGGACAGAAAGGAAGAGAATGCCATTTGAGTAGTTGCGTGCCATCAGGTATTTTTATTAAAGTTAATCATGATTTCGTGCGCATGATATGTGTTTATGTGTATTGTTAGACTTAGATACTAATGTAGTCAGGACAGGTAATGCTCGGGGTGCGAAGAGTAAAGTAAGTGGCTAATCACAACTGGCCACTGTAATTAGGGACTTACTATACTTGACATAAACTGAGCTATTTCCTTGAATGACCGTGTTGGTATTTGAACCTTTCAGTGTGTGTCAAAAAAATGGCTAGCGGTAGATCTTCTAAGGTTTTGCCAGATGGGGGTAGTGATAAACGTGGTGTTGAACCGCGTGTCACGAGAAGCATGGCTAGGGCGGCTGAACGGGCACTCGAAGAGCCTGAGGCCCCTCACCTGGAGGGCAGGGATGATGGCACTAGTTTGAGGATCACCATGAAAGAGGCTGTTGTGGAGGGAGTCCAACAGGCCTTACAGGCAATTCTGCCATCCATGATGACTGAGGTAATTAGAGCGGTGAAAGAGACGACTGCTATTGAAGAAAGCATGAAGAATAGCGACGACAAGAACTGGAACGGAAAGCGGGTTGGACGTGACAGCGCCACCCTCAGCAAAAAGGTTGTAAGGACGGAGGACCGGCGTGCAGCTTCGTCTGGTGCGAGGACGAGGAAGTGTGGTAAGTGTGCCAAAGAACACCTCGGGGAATGTAGATTGGGGACCAATACCTGTTTCCGATGTGGGAAGCACGGTCATGTGGCCAGAGAGTGTGGAGTGGTACGGTGCTACAACTGCAGTGGAAGAGGTCACATAAGCAGGGATTGCAAGAAGCCAAGGGCTGAGGGCACAGGGCCTTCACGATAAGGCTGGAGCAGGCTCGAACAAGCCCCGATATAGTATCAGGTATGTGTCTAGTAACTCAAACTCTGTCATCCGTGTTGCTTGATTCCGGAGCCAGAAAGAGTTTTGTTTTGTTGTTTTCTATGTTAAGTTGCTCACTAGGAATAGAAGTATTGATAAACTCTTGGGTGTAGAAACTGCCATAGGTAAGTCTGTCAGGATTTCCGAAACGATAGTAGACTGCGAGGTGGAGTTAGAAGGGTGTAGATACTCGGTTAGACTAGATGTGATAGCCTAGGGTGATTTTGATTCAGTTCATGGGTTGGATGGGTTGTGGACTTCGAGCCAATTATAGCGTGTCGTGAGAAGATGATTCGTTGATAGCACCAGACGGGAGTCCAATAACGGTAGAATGAGGATGTGCATCGACTACCGCGAGCTGAATAAGCTGACGGTAAAGAACAGATATCCCTTGCCGAGGATCGACGACTTATTTGATCAACTCCAGGGTGCCAGTTGGTTCTCGAGGATAGATCTTCGATCCGGCTACCATCAATTGATGGTAAAGGAGCAGGACATTCCTAAAACAGCTTTTCGTACGCGTTATGGACACTATGAGTTTCTCGTCATGTCATTTGGTCTAACTAATGCGCCAGCTGCTTTTATGGACTTGATGAACCGAGTGTGTCGGCCAATGTTAGGTAAATCAGTGATTGTGTTCATCGATGATATCCTGATTTATTCGAGGAGCGAAGAAGAGCATGCCAGTCACATTCGGAAGTATTGGAGACTTTGAGAAGGGAGAAACTGTATGCTAAGTTCTCCAAATGTGCTTTCTGGCTACGCGAGGTGCAATTTCTGGGTCACGTGGTAAATGCAAAGGGAATCATGGTGGACCCAGCAAAGGTTGAGGCTGTGATGCAATGGAAATCATCAAAGACGCCATCCGAGATTCGTAGCTTCTTGGGATTGGCGGGCTATTATAGGAGATTTATTCAAGACTTTTCAAAGATAGCCTCACCTTTGACAAATTGACTCGTAAGGACGTGAAATTCGTGTGGGGTCGAGAGCAGGAGACGGCTTTTGAGGAGTTGAAGGCGAGACTAACACAAGCTCCTGTTTTAACCTTGCCCGAGGGAAATGAAGACTTAGTGGTCTATTCGGATGCATCTTATTCTGGGCTAGGTTGTGTGTTGATGCAACGTGGAAAGGTGATAGCCTACGCATCTCGACAACTGAAGATCCACGAAATCAACTATCCCACACACGATCTAGAATTAACTGCGGTGGTTTTTGCGTTGAAGATTTGGCGGCACTATCTATACGGAACGAAGTGCACCATCTTCACCGACCACAAAAGCTTGAAGTACTTCTTCGAGCAGAAGGACCTAAACATGAGGCAGAGGCGGTGGTTGGAGCTGATAAAAGATTATGATTGTGAGATCCATTACCACCCGGGCGAAGCCAATGTGGTGGTTGATGCCCTTAGCCGAAAAGAACGACCTGAGCCGATTCGGGTGAAGGCTTATCAGCTGATCATGACCCCCGATGTGATGACACAGGTTAAGGAGTTTCAAGATGAGGCTTTGAAAGAAGATCGTCTTAACTCCGAAAGGATGAGAGGTCTAGTGACGGAGTTGGGTGAGAACACTCTAGGTGTTAAGACCCGATTTGGGCGAATGTGGATTCCTCGATATATGGATCTATGTGAAAAGATCATGGATGAGGCCCATAAGACCCGATACTCCATTCACCCCGGTGCTACCAAAATGTACCATGATATGAAGAAAGACTATTGGTGGCCGGGTATGAAACGCGACGTAGTGAAGTACGTAAGTAAGTGCTTGACTTGCTTACAAGCGAAGGCGGAACACCAGAAGCCCTACGGGAGGATCCAACCGTTGGATATACCCGAGTGGAAGTGGGAACACATCACCATGGACTTCATCACGAGGCTACCACGTACCCCAAAAGGGTATGATGCCATATAGGCGATAGTTGACCGCTTGACCAAAAGTGCCCACTTCCTACTGATCCGCGAAACGTACTCATCCGAGGGATTGGCGGATCTATTCATCAAAGAAATTGTAGCTCGTCATGGTGTACCGGTGTCTATTGTATCTGATCGTGACACCCGGTTTACCTCCAAGTTTTGGAGGAGATTTCATGATGCAATGGGGACGAGGCTACACATTAGTACAGCAGATCACCCTCAGACAGACGGTCAGTCTGAGAGGACGATCCAAACACTCGAGGACATGCTTCGGGCGTGCGTGATCGATTTTGGAGGAAGTTGGGACGACCACCTGCCATTAGCAGAATTCTCGTACAACAACAGTTATCATGCCAGCATTGGCATGCCACCTTACGAGATGCTATACGGTAGGAGATGTAGGACGCCCGTATGTTGGGGAGACATTGGGCAGAAAGAACTGGGAGGTGTTGAGGTGATTGAAGCAACGACTGAGAAATTAGAAAAGATCAAAGCCTTCATGAAGGCGGCAAAAGATAGGCAAAAGTCGTATGCTGACAAGAGGCGAAGACCGATAGAGTTCAAGGTTGGTGACCGAGTTATGTTGAAGGTCTCACCTTGGAAAGGAATTATTAGATTCAGGAAAAGAGGTAAGCTAAGCCTGAGATACATAGGACCTTTCCGAATTGTCGCACGAGTAGGAGAGGTGGCCTATCGACTTGAACTGCCGGATGAGTTAAGTGGAATTCATCCCACATTCCATGTATCTCATCTGAGAAAGTGCTTAGCTGATGAAGACATGGTGGTACCACTGGAGGATATCGAGGTGGATGAGCGGCTCAACTACGTGGAGCAACCAGTGGCAATCATTGATCGTAAGGAGAAAAGGTTAAGGAATAAAGTGGTTCCTCTTGTGCGTGTACAGTGGAAGCACAGGAAGGGATCCGAGTCTACGTGGGAGACTGAAGAAGAAATGAGACAACACTACCCACATCTGTTTGAGGAATAACAGGTTTCGGGGACGAAACCTATATAACGGGGTGGACTTGTAACACCCGTAAATTCTTTTAAAGAAATAAAGAATGAAAAAGAAAGAAAAGGAGAGAAAATAAAAGTCAACTAAAAGGAGGGACCAAAAGTGCCAAATGGGCAAAGTTGTTATTTATTTTGTACAAAAAGGGAGGCATGGCCGCCCATGTTGCCTGCATTTCCTATCATTTGATATTTTTAAAGAGAGAAAGCACAAAAGCAGAGAAAACTTTCGGATTTTGAAGAACAAGAAGAAGAGTTCGATTTTTAGGATTCCTAGGTGTTAGAACCTTTTGAACAGCTCGGGTGAAGGGTGTAAAATTCGAAGAAAACAACTAAGGTGAGTTCTAGACCCCCTTTTTACCTGTTTTTAACGCTTTGGGGCTGGAAAATGCATGTAAGTATGTTTGTATAAAACTTGGATTTTATACCCGTATGATTGAATGTATGAATGTATGTGTTTATGTTAAGTTTTGCCTAGAATCATGTGAGCATGTTTAGAACTAGGCGTTATGATGTTTGGGATTTGGAATATGAATTAGATACATGTCCAGGTTGCTCATACGACCAACAGTGTGGTCGTATGACCAGGTGATATAATTTTCTAAGTGTGTTGAAGAGTCCAATAGGACTCATACGACTAACAGTGTGGTCGTATGACCAGTTGATATATTTTTCTAAGTGTGTTGAAGAGTCCAATAGGACTCATACGACCAACAGGGTGGTCGTATGATCAGAACATATTTCTAAGTATGGGATGGTACGACCAATAGTGCTCATACGACCAACAGGGTGGTCGTATGACCAAATGATATTTCTAAGTATAAGATGAAAAGTCCAATAGGGCTCATACGACCAGCAGTGCTCTTACGCCTAACAGGGCTCATACGCCCAGAGGGCTTATACGCCCAACAGGGCTCAAACGTCCAGAATACTTAGGATTTTTACAGAAATTTCCTGCAATTCCGAAGTTCGAGGTTTTGACCAGGGTTGACTAGGGTTAATAAATGATGATGTTTCATGCATGTAATGATGATTATGATTAACCCTTATTATTACTAATGATGCTATGTATGATTACGTATGTATGATGCTATGTATGATGATGAATGTATGATGAGTGTGTATGTTCCTTGTAATTATGTATGCTTATCTTTCCGAAACTTTATGAATAACGAGAATAAACTAATGAAGTATTATGTAACGTAAAGTGAAAGATAATGAAAGAGGAACATGATGATGAATGCATGTATTAACGAATGAACGAAAAGAAGAATGATGATGAATACATGCATTAACGAACGAACGAATTATGTCTTGCAAGCATTGAATAACGCGATTGGTCCTTCTCTGTGATTGACCATGGTCATGGTACCTCTACCGCTTACCTCTAGTACCGTGGCATACGTTTGTGTGTTCATATGTTGACTTCGGCCCGGTAGCTAATAACGATCGGGGTGTAGCATATGGTATTGGTACAATTCACCTTTCAATGTGCAAGTAGTAACGAATGATGAAGATAATAATGAATATTATCTCTGTGTACGTATGATGTATGAACGCATGCACGAAAGGATACTTATAAATAAGTAAAAGTATGTTTTATTATAAAACTAGAACTCACTCAGCAACGCTGACTTTTATGTGTTTTCCAGTTGGCAGGTAGTGTTGCTGAGGATGGCACGAGGCGGCTACTCAGCTCTTTTGGGATGGCATTCTTTTGTTAATGTTTTTGTATTGTAATGCAAACAAACGATATTTTGTAATGGGTGTTGTATTACTTTGCAAAAGCATTTATAGTAAATTTCAAAGTTTCCACTGCAAGATTTTTATTAAGTTATATTAAATGTATGTTTTATGGGTGATGACGATCAACTGTGAGGTGCCCGGGAACGGGGCCTTACATACATGTACCTTCTTCTATCTTTTGAGGAAATTTTAAGGGGTAGAGTGACCAAGTCCATCATGTTATGCTGAGATAGTTTAAAGAAATCATACTCTATGACTTTGATTTTGTCAGCACCAGCAAAAGTTAGATTGAAGGTGTTAGTTGAGGAATTATGGCTACAATGTATGATTGGGTCATGAATACTCAATGGAGTCAGATGTAGAATATCTTAATTCTTTGTATGCATTTTGTTCTACTTCAACTCTGTTCCAATCTTTATCTTTAGAATAGAAGCCATAGATTTTTGTTTATTTGGCATGCCTTTATATCAGAGATCAAAGTGAATATCTTCTGTACATCTTTAAAGTTGAGATTCAGAACTTTTAACTCAATCGAGAAGAAACACTTGGACTTATTCTTCCTTTTAATGAAGTATCTCTCAGCCTTTAGATCAAATCCCTATTTCATAATGGTTGTACCATACCCTTTAAGTCTCTTTTTTATCAAATTCTGAGAGTTCTTCTTCATCAATTTGTTCAGGAATGTCCAAACCTTGTCTTACTTTTTCGATGATAATGGTGATGATTATTTCATCTTCCGATTGATCAGAATAGCTTTGTGTTAGAGATTTAGTTGTTTGAGGAACTTTTGGACTGTTGGAGAAACATGCTTAGTGGTTTGAGCAGTTTGGATGGTAGGAGGAGATGATTGTGGTTGTGTGTTACGTACAGGATCGACAGATGGGATGGTTTTAGCAACTTTAGACTCTTTTTTTTCTTCTTTGTTCTGAAGCTTGCCTTGACTTTGATGTTCTTTGAAGTAGTCTAATTTATTTAGCCAAAAATAAATACTAAATTAAACACTAAGTTAAATTCTAGACTTCTAAAACTGAACTAAACTACTAACAGGCAAGTGTACCTGTCGACTCTAGTAAAGCTAAGATAAGTCCGGATTATCGAACCCAAAGACTTCTAATGAATTATGCTAATTGACTCAACTAGATTTTACAAATATTTGTTTTAATTATAAAAAGGGGGTTTTGAACTAAACTAAAATTAAGCTAAAATTAAACTAAAGAGTTGAATTTGAATTAAACAAGTGAGAACACAAAACTAAACCGAGTTTTAAACCTTATAAATGAACGAACTACTTAGGTTAGAATCCTATGTTTGATTGACAACCTTCCTAATGATTTTGTGACTTGGTGGAACCGGGATCTTAAAATGCTAAACCTATGGTCAACTTAGAGTATTCTCAACCCTTCTCAAGAATGTCAACTAAGCAACCTATAAGCTATTAAATTACCGATTCGTTAAACACTCTCACAAGCTATCTAACTAAGATTAAGTACCCTAAAGATTATCCTACCTCACAGCGCGGAAATCTCAATTACAAAAGTAAACGGGGTAGTTATGATTTCATGAATTAGACTTGGTAAACAACCGAATGATAAGTGAACTAGTTAGCTAATCTCACGAAACAACTAACTAGCAATTTATCGCCTTAGACTTACCAATAACCTCTCACCTCACAGTTTTTGAGAATTAGAAGAACATTCGGCTTATCAATTTACTAAATTGCTTAACCTATGGTGTACTACGTCTAGCAAACCATCTATTAATCATAAACACAAAGTCATATAATCTAGCATGCACCTATTCCTTGAAAGACATTCAACAAGATACATGAGATTAAAAACAACCATTCAATAGACAAGCCAAATATGCATACACATCCAAATCACATAAAAATCAAACCTTTACTTAATCTCAAATCACCAAATATCACAAATCAAAAGAAAAGTTCATCATTCAACACATATTCATCATAAACCTAAGTAGTATCAAGTTTCTAGCCTCTAAACATAATTAAAAACATAATAGCATTCAACATGAAGTTCAAAGAAGACATTGAAAACAGAAAATAGGAAGTGAATCCACAAAACCGAGTGAAGAATGCTCCCGATTGTGAATCCCTCTTCAAATCTTCAATCACCAACTTCAAGTGCTTCCAAAATGCCTTTGAAACGATTAGAATCCTTCCAACCTCGCTCTCTAGGGTTTTTTACGGCTTAGAACTCGAACTCCCCAAAAAAGGGCTTCAAAACGACTTTAATACGAAAATTAGGTTTTTTTGCACGTCTGGCACTTCTTGGCGTGTCATGAGAAATTCACCCCACACCCCTCGCGACGCGCGAGGGGTAAATCTGTAATTTTTTTATTTTGTTTTTTACTTCTTGGCGTGTCATGAGGAAAAACCCAGTTAATTTTCGCGAGGTGCCAAACCTAAAATTTTCAGAAAGTTTCTCTCATTTGCCTTAGAAAATATTTTGCTCCGGAAATCCATTTTCTTCGTTCCAAAGCCGATTAAAGCCTCGTTTTCGCTCCAAACAACCTACGAAACACGAAATAACACAAACTAAGTAAAACTTAATGAAAACTAACAAAAGATAAAGAAATTTACATAGAATTTACAAAGGAAAACCGATGTATTTTTCAATACATCAAATATCCCCACACTTGTCTTTTTGCTTGTCCTCAAGCAAAGTCATCGTGCTACTCACCGGCTTTTGTTGACAAAACACTTCCCCAAACCTTTACCAATACCCAGTCAAGGTCCAAAGTCATACCCATCTCTAACAACCAACATTCCCTATCCAAATAATCTAACCGGGACTAATAAGCTTTTAAGTTTTCCCTATGCATGTACTCACATTTTTTTCACAAAACCTCACACCTCTCGGGTTGATTTATGGGCTAGTAAAAGATGTACTAGTATATATCTGTGTAACCCTCAACCAAGAATGACATAACATTACCATAAGCTTGCATGATCATCAAAACTCAACCAACTAACAAAGCAAATGCCCAAATCATAAGGTCATAAACAGGTTATAATGTTAGGCTAAGGTTCGGGTGCGGAGAAGTGATTTAAAGTGGACTAAAAGGTGGTGAAACCAAAATAAGCATGTTATACTAATGAAATCACAAAAATAAAATGAACAAAGGCGAATCCGGGTAATTTTTTTTTTTTTTTTAATTTTTTTTAATTTTTTTTTTTATTTTTTTTTTGACCCGTAAACACTTAAACTACGTCAAACTAGCACCTGTGATCAATTATCACTTATTTCCTTCTTTTTTTTTTTTTTTTTTTTTTTTTTTCATATATATATTTTTTTTCATCATATAGATCATCCATACTTGAATAGGAACAACTAAGGACAGAATAAAAGAACAACTATCAACATATTTATTAAAGTTTCACCACACGGGTTAAAAAAAAAAGAAAAGAAAAGGCTAGAAATGGTTAGATGGGCTAAAGGGGGTTACAAAAGGGAAAAGGTAAGGCTCAGAGGGGCTACTAAACGGATATTTGGGTAAAGAAGTAAAAACAAAAGAAAAAGGCTAATCAAAAAGAAAAGAGGGCTAATCCTAGGGGCCTTAATCATTTTTGTGCAAAGCTTAGTCTAAAGTCCGGTAATGTATACACCATGCAAGTTCTAGAAGATTATGATCATTCCGGAAAGCACTCATGAAAGAAAGTGAGCAAATTCCTATTGATTTCCTAGGCTCACGAATAGGCTCAAATCCTCACAATAATCAAGGGCAAGGAATAAAAATATGAAACATGCATACAAAGTCCACCTTCTAGCTTATTACACCCGATTAGAAAATTCTTTTCTTCTTCTTACCAACCAATCCAGAGAACGACCATGACTAGTGACCCTAACCACGACTTGACAAAGATTTGGGTGGTGATTTACTTTGAAAACTTAAGCCTTTGAGCACACTCTAACCTCTTTATTTATTTAATTTTTTTTATTTTTTTAACATATCCCATCCCCACACTTAAGATTTGCATTGTCCTCAATGCAAGGCGAGATATTGGTTACTTAGAACTAAAAAGGAACAATACGAAAAAGAAAACTTGAAACTAAAAGGCTAAAAAAAACTAAAAATGAAAAAGAAAAAGAAAAAAAACTAAACGGAAAAGACTCCCCTTGATAACCATGGCACACAATCCTTGTCTAGCAACTGCAAAATCAATCCATAGCCTGCTTGAATATCAACTTCCAATCATGCCACAAACTCACGCACATTGCTACAAAAGGGTTATCTGATGTCGTTTTTCTTCATTTCTCTTTTCCCAACGAATCTAATCCCTGCACTGACACTTTGAAACACCAAAACATAATACGAAAAAAATATAAAAATTCAAAGAAAAAAATGCAAATAAAGTAAGGAAAGAAAGTTAGCTAAAACTAAGATTACAAGTGCCTAAACATGAAATAAACTATAAAAATTAACCAACCACAAACTCTACAAATAGGCATGTTACCTAAACCTCTAAACACCCAAGCTCTCGGGTGTTTCGAGAGGAACCTCCTCTCTCTCTCTCGGGTCCAATGGTCCCCCTAGGTAATGCTTGAGACGATGACCATTGACCTTCCAAGTGCTCCCATCAACCTCATTGAGTAACTCAATCGTACCATAGGGAAACACTTCCTTCACTGTGTAGGGTCCCGACCACTTTGACTTCAACTTCCCACCAAACAACTTGAGGCGGGAATTGTAAAGAAGGACCCTATCACCCTCCTTGAACTCCTTTACTCCCTTCAACCTCCGATCATGCATTGCTTTGTTTCTTTCTTTAATGCTCAATGATCGGGAGTAAGCCGCATCCCTAAGCTCCTCCAACTCATGGATTTGAAAGAACCTCTTCCTTGCGGCTTCTGTGAGGTCAAGGTTAACCGTCTTAAGGGCCCAAAGAGCTCTATGCTCTAGCTCAACGGGAAGATGACACGCCTTACCATAAACAATCATAAACGGTGTAGTTCCTAAAGGTGTTTTATAGGCTGTCCTAAACGCCCAAAGTGCATCATCTAGCTTGTCGGACCAATCCTTCCGACTCTTCCCAACGGTTTTCTCCAAAATTCTCTTCACTCCCCTATTCGCGTTCTCCACTTGACCGCTTGTTTGCGGATGGTA
Organism: Flaveria linearis; assembly: GCA_024085815.1. Lineage (NCBI taxonomy): Eukaryota > Viridiplantae > Streptophyta > Magnoliopsida > Asterales > Asteraceae > Flaveria > Flaveria linearis. Next base: position 73,762 of record JABSNV010000278.1, on the reverse strand, counting down.
CGCGGTGGACAGTCGATGAGCGACTCCGTAGCGGGCCAACACCTTCTCCATGATGGTGTTGCAAAAGTGAGTGCCACGGTCACTTATAAGCGCCTTGGGAGTACCGAATCGACAAAACAACTTCTTAAGAAATCTCACCACCACTCGGGCATCATTAGTGGGCAAAGCTTGAGCTTCAACCCACTTCGAGACATAGTCAATCGCCACGAGGATGTACTTATTCCCTTTGGAGGAAGGGAATGGTCCCATGAAGTCAATGCCCCAAACATCAAAGACCTCTATCACTTGAATCGGGTTTTGGGGCATTTCATCCTTGGATGAGATGTTTCCGGTGCGTTGACAAGCATCACACCTCTTAACGAAGTCAAGAGCATCCTTCACTACTGAAGGCCAATAGAAACCACAGTCAAATACCTTCTGAGCCGTGGTGTGATGACCATGATGGCCTCCTGTCAGGCCCGTGTGAACATGCTTGAGGATCTCCAAACCCTCCTCCTTGCTCACACACCTCCTCAGCACTCGATCTCCTCCTATCCGATACAGGAATGGGTCATCCCAAACATAACGATTCGCATCCCTGAAAAACTTCTTACGTTGCTGAGTGGTCATCCCCTTAACTACTACTCCATCTGCAAGGTAATTTGCCAGGTCCGTGAACCATGGCATACCTTGCCTCTCAGCCTCGATAAAGTCTATCGATTCATGAGGGAATTTATCTCCGATTGCCTCCTCACGAATCTCCTCTCTACCCGGATCTTCCAATCGGGAAAGGTGATCAGCAGCCACATTCTCCGCTCCCCTCTTATCCTTTATCTCCATGTCGAACTCGGAAAGCAAGAGAATCCATCGAATCAACCTAGGCTTGGCATCTTTCTTTGCGAAAAGGTATCGCAATGCCGAGTGATCCGTGAAAACAGTAGTCTTGGAAAGGACCAGGTACGAACGAAACTTGTCAAAGGCAAAGACAACTGCTAGAAGCTCTTTCTCCGTGGTGGTGTAATTCTCTTGGGCATCATTAAGAGTCTTACTAGCATAATAAATGGGGTGGAAATGCTTGTCTTTCCTCTGACCAAGAACAGCCCCGACTGCATAATCAGAGGCATCACACATGAGCTCGAAAGGCAAGCTCCAGTCGGGGGAAACCAAGATAGGAGCACTAACCAACCGCTCCTTGAGAAACTCAAAAGCCTTAAGACATTCCTCATCAAAGATGAATGGAACATCTTTCTCCAAAAGACGGGTCAGGGGACGAGTAATCTTTGAAAAGTCCTTAATGAAGCGCCTATAGAAACCTGCATGACCTAAGAAACTGCGAATGGACTTGACACTAGTGGGTGGTGGAAGTCTAGAAATAGTGTCAATCTTTGCCCTATCAACCTCTATACCCTCTCTCGAAACTTTGTGACCTAAGACAATTCCCTCGGTCACCATGAAGTGACACTTCTCCCAGTTGAGCATCAACTTCGTCTCAATACACCTCTTCAGCATCCTCTCGAGATTACCTAAACACTGATCAAAGGAGCTTCCATAAACTGAAAAATCATCCATGAAGACCTCCATGGATGTCTCGATCATGTCCTGGAAGATAGCTACCATGCAACGCTGGAATGTAGCTGGAGCGTTACACAAGCCGAATGGCATCCTACGGTATGCATATGTACCATAGGGACAAGTGAAGGTGGTCTTTTCTTGATCCTCTGGAGCAATAGGGATCTGAAAGTAACCTGAAAAGCCATCCAGGAAGCAGTAAAACTGCTGGCCTGCTAAACGCTCTAGCATCTGATCAATGAATGGAGGGGGGAAATGGTCCTTCCTGGTGGCATCATTCAGCTTTCTGTAATCGATACAGACACGCCAACCAGTGACCGTGCGACTGGGGATGAGCTCGTTCTTCTCATTCATGACAACTGTCATCCCTCCCTTCTTAGGGACAACCTGAGTCGGGCTCACCCACGGAGAATCAGAAATGGGGTAAATCAACCCCGCATCCATCAACTTCAGCACCTCCTTCTTCACAACCTCCTGCATCTTCGGGTTTAGCCTCCGCTGAGGCTGGACCACCGGCTTATACTCATCCTCCATGAGTATCTTATGTGTGCAGTAAGCCGGACTGATGCCCTGAATATCAGACAAACGCCAGGCAATGGCTTGCGTATGTGCCTTGAGCACATCAAGCAACTGAGTCTTCTCTTCCTCCGTCAACTTAGAAGAAATAATGACAGGCAAAGTCGACTCATCTCCAAGGAAAACATACTCTAAGTGGGAGGGCAGGACCTTAAGCTCTAAAGGTGGCGGTGACTCTAAGGAAGGTCTCCTACTCTCCTCTCTATCCTCACTAATCTCCAATGCCTCCGAAAACAATGGAGACTCCTCCTCAACTACTGCAAGCTCCTCTCTCTCCCGATCAACAACTAAATCTACTCCACAGATGTAATCAAGACAGTGATCCATGCTAGAAATGAAAGAATTGATGAAGTAAACGGAATGGCATGGATCACTAAAATCGTCCAGATCACCGGGATGTCTCATAGACTTGAGCACATCGAATGTGACATTTTCGTCACCCACACGAAGAGTAATCTTGCCATCAAAGACATCAATGAGTGCCTTGGCAGTGCGAAGGAACGGGCGGCCGAAAATGAGAGGCACAATATCGTCAGCCTCCATATCAAGAATGACGAAATCCACAGGGAACACAAACTTATCAACCTTCACTAGAAGGTTCTCAACAATACCCCGTGGATACTTAATCGATCGGTCAGCAAGAGAGAGTGTCATGTGTGTAGGGGTCAGATCTCCTAGGTCTAGCTTCTTGTAAACAGAATAAGGCATCAAATTGATGCTAGCACCTAAATCTGCCAATCCTCGGCTCTGAGTGTCACTACCAAACAAACATGGGATTGTAAAGATCCCGGGATCTGCTAACTTCTTTGGTAGTTTGTTCAGAACCATAGCAGAACAACCTGCACTCAACTGAACATTGGACAGTTCACCTAACCTGTCCTTCCGTCTCAGGAGATCTTTCAGAAACTTAGCATACTTAGGCATATGCTGGAGAGCCTCTATGAATGGTAGATTGATCTTGAGCTGCCTAAACATGTCTAAGAAGTGTCCATACTCCTTTGCATACTTCTGGTGTGCAACGCGAGCAGGGTATGGGACACGGGAATGATCAATCTCGGGAGAAGGTCTAAACATAGTCGACTTCTTGGGTGCGACTTTCTCAGAATGAGACTCACTGTTCGGTGCGGTACTTGCTGGGACTAGCCTCGGTTGCACCCTCCCAGGAGTCTCCATCTCAATCTCCTCATCAACTGGCTCCTCATCATCAATAGGAGCCGGAGACTTCACAACATCTCCTCCTTTACCACTACGAGTGGTGACTGCCTTCAGTTGGGCGTTTGGATTGGGTTGAGTGGAACCAGAAAATTGGCCAGGAGGCCTCTCATCCAAACGCCGGGCAATGTCACCAACGGAACGCTGAAGGTCTAAGAAGGCGGATTGTTGATTCTTCAACAGAATATCGTGCTCAGCTAGGGTCTTTTGTGTGTTCGCATCCTTAGCGACTAACTGAGTCAACAACTCCTCTATCCTATCCGACTTACTCCCACCACCCCAGAACCAGTGTACCCGGAATTCCCACTCGACGACTGACCCTGCCCCTGGTTATGATTGAAATTGGAATGGAAACCAGGGGGATTTCCGGAAGAGCGCCAGTTGAAATTCGGGTGGTTTCGCCACCCTTGATTATAAGAATTACCATACGAATTAGATGAACTACGGGGTTGACCTCCTATAAAGTCTACCTGTTCTTGGTGAAGAACAGGACACTCACTGGTGTCGTGACCACCACGACAAACCTCACACTTGTCTACCTTCACCTTCAGCTCCCTCACCTCCCTCACAAGATTCTCCAGAATGGCGGCCACACTAGTATCCATAGCGACACGGTGAACTCCTCGGGAAGAGGAACTAGTGACAGGACTTGATTTCCTGTTAACTGACCGCTGCTCATACTCGGCCTGAGCAAAACTCTCAAAAAGCTCATTGCATTCAGTCACACTCATCTTCGCCATGAGGTGCCCTCCTGCAGCAGTATCAAAACGAGCACGAGTGTCATAAGTGAGCCCATTGTAGAACTTCTCTACAAGGGCCCAATCTGAAAGGCCATGCTGAGAGCAACGACTAAGTAAGTTCTGAAAACGCTCCCAGGCAAGGTAGTATGGCTCGTCAGGCTCCATTCGGAATGAATGGATCTCATCACGAAGGCGGGAAGCCTTGGTAGGCGGGAAATATTTCTTAAGAAAACGATCACGAAGGTCCGCCCAAGTGGTGAAAGTACCTGCGGGGTGAGAATCAAGCCAAGTGGCGGCTTTTCCCGCGAGTGAGAATGGGAATAGCTGAAGATAGATAGCATCATCCGTGGCACCTTGAAGCTTGAAGGTACCACAAATGCGAGCGAGACGGGCTATGTGAGCCGGAGCATCTTCATCGTCACGACCATGAAACTGGCAGGTGTTGGTGATGGCGGTCATGATATAGGAAGGAATTTGCCAAGAATTATCATTGACAACTGCCGGACATGTGATTGGGGAATTAACTCCCGTAAAGCCCTCGGTGGACTGTTGGTGAACCGTGCGTCGATCCCCCATTTGATGTGATGGTGTCTCGGACTAGGTGGTGGAGAAGGATGTGGTGAGCTGTGTGTGGAGTGTGGAGGAGTGGAAGTTGGGGAAGAACTAGGAGAAGTGTGTGGTAAAGATTGAGGGATGCTTAGCATGCCAAGATTATCCGTACTTGGAGGCTTCGGGGTGCTCCTTGTGAACGGGTATGAGGCTTGGGCATTCACTGCAAGACAAATGCAACGAGATGTAAGCACTAGACAAAAATAATGAAAAACAAAGTTTAAAAACAACTAAAATAAAGATACGATAAAAGAATGAAAAACAAAGTAAACAAACCAAAAATAAAACAAATAAACAAGAAAATCTAATCAAGTAAATTAACGCAATTACCAAAAAGAAGTCCCCGGCAACGGCGCCAAAAACTTGATGTTCTTTGAAGTAGTCTAATTTATTTAGCCAAAAATAAATACTAAATTAAACACTAAGTTAAATTCTAGACTTCTAAAACTGAACTAAACTACTAACAGGCAAGTGTACCTGTCGACTCTAGTAAAGCTAAGATAAGTCCGGATTATCGAACCCAAAGACTTCTAATGAATTATGCTAATTGACTCAACTAGATTTTACAAATATTTGTTTTAATTATAAAAAGGGGGTTTTGAACTAAACTAAAATTAAGCTAAAATTAAACTAAAGAGTTGAATTTGAATTAAACAAGTGAGAACACAAAACTAAACCGAGTTTTAAACCTTATAAATGAACGAACTACTTAGGTTAGAATCCTATGTTTGATTGACAACCTTCCTAATGATTTTGTGACTTGGTGGAACCGGGATCTTAAAATGCTAAACCTATGGTCAACTTAGAGTATTCTCAACCCTTCTCAAGAATGTCAACTAAGCAACCTATAAGCTATTAAATTACCGATTCGTTAAACACTCTCACAAGCTATCTAACTAAGATTAAGTACCCTAAAGATTATCCTACCTCACAGCGCGGAAATCTCAATTACAAAAGTAAACGGGGTAGTTATGATTTCATGAATTAGACTTGGTAAACAACCGAATGATAAGTGAACTAGTTAGCTAATCTCACGAAACAACTAACTAGCAATTTATCGCCTTAGACTTACCAATAACCTCTCACCTCACAGTTTTTGAGAATTAGAAGAACATTCGGCTTATCAATTTACTAAATTGCTTAACCTATGGTGTACTACGTCTAGCAAACCATCTATTAATCATAAACACAAAGTCATATAATCTAGCATGCACCTATTCCTTGAAAGACATTCAACAAGATACATGAGATTAAAAACAACCATTCAATAGACAAGCCAAATATGCATACACATCCAAATCACATAAAAATCAAACCTTTACTTAATCTCAAATCACCAAATATCACAAATCAAAAGAAAAGTTCATCATTCAACACATATTCATCATAAACCTAAGTAGTATCAAGTTTCTAGCCTCTAAACATAATTAAAAACATAATAGCATTCAACATGAAGTTCAAAGAAGACATTGAAAACAGAAAATAGGAAGTGAATCCACAAAACCGAGTGAAGAATGCTCCCGATTGTGAATCCCTCTTCAAATCTTCAATCACCAACTTCAAGTGCTTCCAAAATGCCTTTGAAACGATTAGAATCCTTCCAACCTCGCTCTCTAGGGTTTTTTACGGCTTAGAACTCGAACTCCCCAAAAAAGGGCTTCAAAACGACTTTAATACGAAAATTAGGTTTTTTTGCACGTCTGGCACTTCTTGGCGTGTCATGAGAAATTCACCCCACACCCCTCGCGACGCGCGAGGGGTAAATCTGTAATTTTTTTATTTTGTTTTTTACTTCTTGGCGTGTCATGAGGAAAAACCCAGTTAATTTTCGCGAGGTGCCAAACCTAAAATTTTCAGAAAGTTTCTCTCATTTGCCTTAGAAAATATTTTGCTCCGGAAATCCATTTTCTTCGTTCCAAAGCCGATTAAAGCCTCGTTTTCGCTCCAAACAACTACGAAACACGAAATAACACAAACTAAGTAAAACTTAATGAAAACTAACAAAGATAAAGAAATTTACATAGAATTTACAAAGGAAAACCGATGTATTTTTCAATACATCAACTTTTCTACATGAGACTGGTAAAGTCTCATCAACACTTTCTCTACTTCCGTTGTAACATCTCGTATTTCACGGCACGTTAATAATATTAATAATAATAATAATAATAATAATAATAATAATAAATAATAATATAATAATAATAATAATAATAATAATAATAATAACAATAATAATAATAATACCGTCAATAATACTAATAATAATAATAATGAACATATAATTTGTACTAAATCTTATAACTAATAATCTCTTACATAAAATGATAACAATTCAACCTTCAAGGGGTTAAATGGTAAATTATTTAACACTAAAACTAAACTTTGGTTTTAAACTAACAAAACAATAAAACCACAGGGACCATTGTGTAATTTTTGTAAAATTTCAAAACACACCCAACCCCACCCCCCATTTCCCTTCGTTGTGTTCCCGTATTGCTTTCTCCATGAACGGCCGACCATCCACAAAATCAGCCATTACGGACTAAATTAATCGAATTAACTATGCACTCACGACCATATAATTGTTTCTAATCTGATTGTTATTCATTTTCATTTGAAACACAACACAAATCCATCATCGTCGACCATCACCACTGTCGGACCTGTAACTCGATTTTGAACCCATCTCCAATCAATTTTAATCAAATTTGATAAGGGGCTTTCGATCAGAACTATCATTCGAAGCTTCCCTCAAGTTTAATTCGATTATAATCACCGTTTGAGCATCGTTCGATTGGCACATTGACCGCGACCTGTTCTTCGTTCTGTTCGTCTTCAATCCATCACCAAAACGGTAATTAAACATACATACATGTTCGACTATACACGGGCAATAAAAGCCCTATGATTACATACACTATCGAAATCGAATTGAGCTTCAATTTGGTGGGATTCGAACCTATGGCTCGAATAGGATTCTGGGGTTTTGGTTAATTTGATTTAAAACAATTAACACTGATTTCTTTCGTGGCTTAGGCCCTTGGTTTGATGGTTCTGTGCTCACAATCCAAACAGAAGGTCCCGGTTTCGAACCCGGGCACCCCCCTTATTTTTTTTAATTGGCCTTTAAGCCTCTAAAAATTTCAGAAAAATTCTTAAAAATTATAAAAATAAATCTGATAAACTTTTCTTATTTAAAATGTTACATAAATAATTTCTGTAAATTTATTTTAATTAAAAACCTTAATAATATTTATAAAATATTATTTATAAATATTATAAATAATTATTTTTATAAAAATGGACACTATATCATGTTTAATTATGAAATAATCCTGTAAATTGCAGAAATTATACATCTTATAATTTCACGATTACAAACGTAATTTCTTATAAAATATACTTTAACAATTATTTTAGATTAACAAATTATTATCGAATAAATCGAAATACAAGTAATTTCATTACTTGTCAAAACCCCAAATTCCATCTAAAACCCTAGTTCACGTTTAACTGTTAAGCTTATTATTAATCATGTAATAAATATGTTTTAGGTACCTTGTAAAGAAATTCGTTGAAACGACGCTTGTTATTATTTCTTATTAATCATTCAATATATACTTAATCGCCAAGTGAGTATTTCTATACCCATTTTATTATTTCACACTGGGTGAAACATGTTACATTATAAACGTTACACTTGTAAACACGTTGAATCTTGTAAACCTAAGGCAATTTATTTGTGTCTTGTGATTAGTTGAATCTTGTAGCTACCATGTAATGTCGAATACATATACAATCATTAACTATTGCTAGCCTGGCGACGTCATAGATCTATGGGCCTGACAAGCCAGCTTGGTTGATCCAAGTACACTTAGCTAATCGTATATACTTATAACTTGCTTGATCCAAGTACATGTTGAAACTTGTAAAACTTTGTCAAGGTTTGATTGTGCATTCTGTCTTACATCCCTAGTTACTATGTTCCTCTAATTTACAACATGAATTGCCATCTTTTATATACTTATGTATTCAAAACTATAGAATGCTCACCAACAATATATTGACCTTTTATTTTTAACATGTTTCAGGCAATAGCGTTATGTGGCTGTGAACAATCGTAACTCTCACGCCTCGACGATTCCGCCGTCAAGGTTGGGGTGTGACAGATTGGTATCAGAGCCCATAACTATAGGGATTTAGGTTATTAGAAATGGTGACCTAGACTATAGCTTATGCATGCACCTTATAGTATTTTTATCTTGTAAATACATGGCTTGCACATTACACAATGCTATGCTTTCTTATGTGCAATTTGATGCCTTAGCATAGGATTGCCTAAACTTAGTTACTTGTCTCCCTAAACTCATCTTTGACTCTCCCCGACATAAATCACTCAATCTTATTCTCGATGACATGTGAAATTGTATACTTATACTTATGATCTGGATCTTTAGACGTATGTCTAATCTATACAAATCTCATCAAGGTTTTGATTTTATAAACCAAGGAAATTTATGTGACACATAGACACCTGTATTCTGGATTTCCTGGCAAAAAGACCTGAGGGCTAAGGCAAGCGTATTCGTATAAATCTCATTGTGAGACCCGTTACGCTACCTGGGGATTTCTGGGATAAGTGATAAACTATGGTCAAAATACACAAATCTCTAAGGCAAATGAGTCAATTTACCTTGACGTGTCCACGGTTCCAAATGGTAATGCGTTACCAAATGGAATCATTCCGTGTACCTTACAAACTTTAGCTTGCCTTTGTCTAAAACTACTATCCTTGTTACCCTCATTCCCGTAACTAACTCACTTTTAGTATGTTCAGCATGTCTCGTCAACTTGCAAGGCATGGAAGTTCTAGCCGTAAGCTAGCTGCCAGTAAGCTAGCTGCCAGTATTGCTCAAGAAATGGCTGCTGTCATCCCGAATATGGTGGCTGAACTCAGCAGCACCATGATTGCCAACATCGCAAACCACAACAACGGCCAAGGGGAAAATAGTGCAACTCAAGGCCGTAACAACCAAACTTGCACTTTCAAGCACTTTAGCTCTTGCAAGCCCACTAGTTTTAGTGGCAAGGAAGGAGCCACTGGTCTTCTTGAGTGGTTCGAAAGCATGGAAAACACTTTTGTCAATTGTGAGTGTCCCGAGGCACTCAAGGTTCGTTATGCCACTAGTATGCTCCAACAAAGGGCACTTACTTGGTGGAATAGTGAGAAGAGGAATCGAGGAGCTGATGCTATTCTAGCACTTACTTGGGAAGAGTTTAAGAACATTGCCATCGTGAAATTCTGCCCAAGAAGCGAACTGCAAAAGTTGGAGGAAGAATTTTGGAACTTGAAGCAAAATGGTGGTGACCATTTGGCCTACTCAACTAGGCATCATGAATTAAGTTTACTATTGCCCCATATGGTCGACACTGTCCCCCGCAACATTGAGAAGTTCATAAAGGGTGTACCACCCCAAATTCAAGATGCTGTGGTGGGCAGCCGACCCAAAACCTTGGAGGAAGCCATCACTATCACCGCTCAACTTATCGAGAATCATATACGAGCGGGCACCATGTCAGTGAAGGGTGCAAAGAAGGTGGAAAAGACGGCTACTGAGACTGTTAAGGAGACTAAAGCTAAACCGTTTCACAACAACAACAACAACAACAAGCGTAAGTTTACACCAGCACGCAACTATGCCGTGGCTGCACCCAAACCTCCCCAAAGACAAAATGTACCTGTCGCCGCACCTATGGCACAAGCTCCTATGGCTAGACCCTATGTTGGTCCATACCCCATGTGTAATACATGCAAATACCATCATGCGAGCAACACTCCATGCCGAGTCTGCTCGTTGTGTTGGAAATATGGACACTTGGTGACTACTTGTCATAGGGCGCCAAACAACGCTGCAATGCTCAACAACCGGAACTGCTATAACTGTGGCGAGCCTGGCCATATTCGTCTGCAATGTCCTCGCAATGCGGGAAATGTACCACCAGCTCGTGGAAGGGCTTTTAACATCAACGCCAACCAAGCACAAGTCAACAATGACGTTGTGAATGGTACGACGTTGAACTCCGTTTAAATCATTTCTTGTATTATTGATATTTCCATCTTTGTATTCATCGTATCAATAATAGAATTTTTACCAAACAGGTATGTATCTTGTGAATGATCATTATGCATCTGTATTATTTGATTCGGTGCGGATAAGAGTTTCATGTCGTTAGAATTCGATCCCATACTTTCTAAATCACGTATTAATCTGAAAAGACCCTACACGGTCGAAGTTGCCGATGGAAATCCTATTTTCGTTGACGTCATAATACGTGATTGCATCATAAACCTTAACGAACACGAATTCTCCATTGATCTTATTCCTATGAAACTTGGAAGCTTCGACGTCACCATTGGTATGGATTGGCTAGCCAAACACCATGCCGAGATCGTTTGTTTTGAGAAGTGTATCCGTATACCGTTACCATCTGGGGATACTTTGAAAGTGTTCGGCGAGAAACCATCCCAAGGACTCAAACTTATGTCTTGCATCAAGGCCCGCAAGTGCTTAAGTAAAAATTACATGGCCTTCATGGCATATGTAGTTAATACGAAAGCCAAGGGTAAGGAATCGAAAGACATTCCTGTCGTGCGAGATTTTCTGAGGTTTTCCCGAAGATCTTAAGGGTTTACCTCCCGTGCGAGAAGTTGAGTTCAAGATTGACTTAATCCCTGGTGCAAGCCCTGTGGCTAAAGCACCTTATCGTCTTGCACCGTCCGAAATGCAAGAATTAGCTAGCTAACTGCAAGAGTTAACTGATAAGGGTTTCATTCGCCCTAGTTCATCATCGTGGGGTGCACCAGTTTTGTTTGTGAAGAAGAAGGATGGTTTGTTCCGAATGTGCATCGACTATCGTGAGCTTAACAAGCTTACTATCAAGAACCGCTACCCTCTCCCTCGAATCGATGATCTTTTTGACCAACTTCAAGGAGCAACTCACTTCTCAAAGATCGATCTACGTTCTGGGTATCATCAACTACGTGTTCACGATGCTGATATTCCAAAGACCGCTTTTCGTACTTGATATAGACACTACGAGTTCATGGTTATGCCTTTTGGTTTGACCAAACCACCTGACGTGTTCATGGATCTCATGAATCGCGTATGTAAACCGTATTTGGATAAGTTTGTGATCGTGTTCATTGATGACATTCTTATTTATTCCAAGACAAAAATCGATCACGAGACGCACTTGCGACAAGTTCTCGAACTTTTGAAGAAAGAACAACTATACGCCAAGTTTTCCAAGTGTGAATTCTGGCTAGAAGAGGTCCAATTCTTAGGGCATGTGGTGAATAGCCAAGGAATTCACGTCGATCCTGCAAAGATCGAAGCCGTGGAAAATTGGTGTGTTCCCACGACCCCAACTAAAGTTCGTTCTTTTTTGGGTTTAGCGGGTTATTACCGTAGGTTCATAGCAAATTTCTCGAAAATTGCTAAACCACTAACGGGACTAACCCAAAAGAATCGACTCTTTAAATGGGGACCCGAACAAGAAGAGGCCTTCAAGACCTTAAAGCGCAAGTTGTGCAACGCTCCTATTCTCACACTTCCCGATGGAAACGATGACTTCACCGTTTATTGCGATGCCTTAAACCAAGGTCTTGGTTGTGTTCTCATGCAACGAGGCAAAGTCATAGCATACACGTCAAGGCAATTGAAGGTTCATGAAGTGAACTACACAACTCACGATCTTGAACTTGGTGTTGTGGTTTTTGCTTTGAAGATTTGGCGACATTATCTTTATGGGACACAATGCATAGTCTACACCGACCACAAAAGTCTCCAACACGTGTTCAACCAAAAGATCTCAACATGAGACAAAGACGTTGGATCGAGTTAATCAGCGACTACGACTGTGACATTCGCTATCATCCTGGAAAAGCGAATGTTGTAGCCGACGTGTTAAGTCGCAAGGTCCATAACAAAACCGCCTCACTGCAAGAAATCCGAGATCGAAGACAGTGGTTTCACACGTTAAGAGAATTTGATACCGAGGTTCGTGTGGATGTTAACGAGACTACTATCATGCTCCAAAACATAAGGATTGATTGTGATCTCAAGTTATGCATTCGCAAGGCTCAACAAGCGGCAATAACCGACGAAGGAAGTGAGGAGGATTTGGTGTCTAACGTTCGATCACAACTGGAGGAAAAACTAAACGGCCTATGGTACTTTCTGAATCGACTTTGGATCCCAAATCGTGATAACCTTAGACACATCATTTTGAACGAAGCTCATCACACCCGATATTCTATTCATCCTGGCTCCGATAAAATGTACATGGACTTGCGTGGTCAATATTAGTGGCCTGAAATGAAGAAAGATATCGCGGTTTATGTCTCCAAATGTCTCACGTGTGCAAGAGTCAAAGCCGAGCATCAACGACCAAGTGGTTTACTTGAACAACCTGAAATCCCTATGTGGAAATGGGAACATGTATCCATGGATTTCATAACCAAGTTACCACGTACTCCTCGTGGTCATGATAGTATGTGGGTGATTGTGGATCGTTTGACTAAGACAGCACATTCATACCTATACGAGACTCATACAAAGTTTCAAGACTAGCCCGTATATACATTGACGAAATTGTGAGTCGTCATGGTGTACCGTTGCACATCATTTCCGATCGAGATGCTCGTTTCACTTCGCACTTTTGGTCATCTATGCAAGAACTCTTGGGTACTCAGTTGGATTTAAGTACGGCTTACCATCCTCAAACTGATGGCCAAACCGAACGAACAATCCAAACCCTTCAGGATTTGCTACGACTATGTGCCATTGATTTTGGTGGTAGTTAGGATACGCATTTACCGCTCGTGGAATTTTCGTATAACAATAGTTATCACTCGAGTATCAAGATGGCACCGTTCGAAGCACTTTATGGTCGTAAATGCCGATCACCGATCTGTTGGACCGACATTGGTGAAAATTTTATCACTGGTCCTGAACTTATACAAGAAACGACCGATAAAGTCACTACAATCCGCAAGAACCTTGAAGTGGCAAGAAGTCGACAAAAGAGCTATGCCGATAAGCATCGTAAGCCGTTGGAGTTTCAAGTTGGTGATATGGTTCTTCTTAAGGTTTCACCATGGAAAGGTGTTATTCGCTTTGGAAAGAAGGGTAAACTAGCTCCGAGATTTGTAGGACCTTTCAAAATCCTGAAAAGGATTGGGAAAGTGGCTTATAAACTAGAACTACCTTCCGACCTTAGAGGAGTTCATCCTGTGTTCCATGTCTCAAATTTGAGAAAGTGTTTGGTCGACGAGAGTCTACATGTTCCACTGGAAGACATTCAGATCGACGAGTCATTACACTTCATCGAGAAACCTGTCGAGATTATGGATTGTATCATGAAGAAGACTAGGACCACAACTACTCCAATTGTCAAGGTTTGTTGGGAGAACAAGCGTGGAGCTGAGTTCACGTGGGAGCGGGAGGATCATATGAAGGAGAGATACCCGTATTTGTTTGTTTAGTTCATTTTTAATTTTTGAACGAAATTCTTTAAAGTAGGGGGACGGTAACACCTTGTATTTATACGATAATTAACATTCATTGTTAATCAACGTAAAAGCTTATAAGGTTAATTGGAAGCCACACACTTTAGACTCTCTTTTTACCTCTAATGGCTCTGCCATTACACATAAAGTAAACACTAAAGCGGTCAGCTTAATCGATGATAAATTTTCTTCTTTTGATACCTTATCAAAACCTGAAAGTTCTTCAGAGTGTATCTCAGAAAATGAAAACACAAACTGCATCAAGAAAGAAAAAGAGAATCACTATGATCTATCTGTGGCTTCATGCTCACCTTCTGATTCACTTGAGAACGTGAGGATCAAATTTAGTCCAAGCATCCTCATCTTGTCGTCTCAGCCTCCTCGTAAACAAATTTCGGGACGAAATTTCCTAAAGTAGGGGAGACTGTAACATCTCGTATTTCACGGCACGTTAATAATAATATTAATAATAATAATAATAATAATAATAATAATAATAATAATAATAAAATAATAATAATAATAATAATAATAATAATAATAACAATAATAATAATAATAATAATAATAACGTCAATAATACTAATAATAACAATAATGAACATATAATTTGTACAAAATCTTATAACTAATAATCTCTTACATAAAATGATAACAATTAAACCTTTAGGGGGTTAAATGGTAAATTATTTAACACTAAAACTAAACTTTGGTTTTAAACTAACAAAACAATCAAACCACAGGGACCATTGTGTAATTTTTGTAAAATTTCAAAACACACCCAACCCCACCCCCCATTTCCCTTCGCTGTGTTCCCGTATTGCTTTCTCCATGAACGGCCGACCATCCACAAAATCAGCCATTACGGACTAAATTAATCGAATTAACCATGCACTCACGACCATATAATTGTTTCTAATCTGATTGTTAATCATTTTCATTCGAACACAACACAAATCCATCATCGTCGACCATCACCACTGTCGGACCTGCAACTCGATTTTGAACCCATCTCCGATCAATTTTAATCAAATTTGATAAGGGGCTTTCGATCAGAACTATCATTCAAAGCTTCCCTCAAGTTTAATTTGATTATAATCACCGTTTGAGCATCGTTCGATTGGCACATTGACCGCGACCTGTTCTTCGTTCTGTTCGTCTTCTATCCATCACCAAAACGGTAATTAAACATACATACATGTTCGACTATACATGGGCAATAAAAGCCCTATGATTATAGACACTATCGAAATCGAATTGAGCTTCAATTTGGTGGGATTCGAACCTAGGGCTCGAATAGGATTCTGGGGTTTTGGTTAATTTGATTTAAAACAATTAAACACTGATTTCTTTCATGGCTTAGGCCCTTGGTTTGATGGTTCTGTGCTCACAATCCAAACAGGAGGTCCTGGGTTCGAATCCGGGCACCCCCCTTATTTTTTTAATTGGCCTTTAAGCCTCTAAAAATTTCAGAAAATTTCTTAAAAATTATAAAAATAAATCTTATAAACTTTTCTTATTTAAAATGTTACATAAATAATTTCTGTAAATTTATTTTAGTTAAAAACCTTAATAATATTTATAAAATATTATTTATAAATATTATAAATAATTATTTTTATAAAAATGGACACTATATCATGTTTAATTATGAAATAATCCTGTAAATTGTAGAAATTATACATCTTATAATTTTACGATTATTTACAAACGTAATTTCTTATAAAATATACTTTTACAATTATTTTAGATTAACAAATTATTATCGAATAAATCGAAATACAAGTAATTTTATTACTTGTCAGAACCCCAAATTCCATCTAAAACCCTAGTTCACGTTTAACTGTTAAGCTTATTATTAATCTTGTAATAAATACGTTTTAGGTACCTTGTAAAGAAATTCGTTGAAACGACGCTTGTTATTATTTCTTATTAATCATTCAATATATACTTAATCGCCAAGTGAGTATTTCTATACCCATTTTATTATTTCCTACACTTTGGGTGAAACATGTTACATTATAAACGTTACACTTGTAAACACGTTGAATCTTGTAAACCTATGGCAATTTACTTATGTGTTGCGATTAGTTGAATCTTGTAGCTACCATGTAATGTCGAATACATGTACAATCATTAACTATTGCTAGCCTGGCGACGTCATAGATCTATGGGCCTGACAAGCCTGCTTGGTTGATCCAAGTACACTTAGCTAATCATATATACTTATAACTTGGTTGATCCAAGTACACGTTGAAACTTGTAAAACTTTGTCAAGGTTTGATTGTCCATTCTGTCTTACATCCCTAGTTACTCTGTTCCTCTAATTTACAACATGAATGCCATCTTTTATATACTTATGTATTCAAAACTATAGAATGCTCACAAACAATATGTTGACCTTTTATTTTTAACATGTTTCAGGCAATAGCGTTATGTGGCTGTGAACAATCGTAACTCTCACGCCTCGACGATTCCGCCGTCAATGTTGGGGTGTGACATCCGTTGCCTCATAGTCATTGCTTGTGTTCCTTAGCCTTAATTTGCTTAGGTCAGCTATCTTTAATCTGTTGGAGAAAACTAGCTGATTCTTAAGTAAGCTACATTTCCAGTTACTGATCTGGTGATGAAGTATATATCTTTATTCTGGTCATACTCCCACTTCACTATTGGGTCATATGCTGCTAGTAGAGTTTTAGTGATTTACTCACCAGCCTCAGCCTTGACTAAGGACAGTACATTATGGAAGCAATGTCTTGGATTTCTCATTTCTACATCCATAGATGTTAAGGTACTCAGTAATTTGATCTAATATGTCGAGGGCATATCAAGTATCTTATTCTTATTATCATAGTACATGATCTCACCATTTGTCTTCTTGATTGCAAACTTCTTCATTTATGATACATACCTGACACCCAAAACCTTTGTTTACTTAAGTATCTTCTCCTCCATATTTGGGTCAATCACCCATGCCTTTACAACACTTTTTGGCATAATCTTCTTTTTGGAAAGGACCGATGAGATAGGCTAATTTTCATCAGAGGCAATGAAGTCAGAGTCAGTAGATGCTCAAAGCTTCAGTCAACGGATGGGAAGACTTCTGAATAGTTTTCATAGTTCTTGTTTGTTGTCCTTCCCGTTGCTCCCTAGCTACTTCATACTTTGGGATCTCACCGGCAACAACTCTCTTATTGATTTCTCTGATATTCAGATCAAGAGTAGACATATTCATTGGTCCTATTTGTTTTCTAGAGAAACCATAGTATTTAAGAAACATCTTCATTTGTTATTTGTTTCTCGTCTCCTTTCTGACTCTTTTGCTTGTCTCTGTCTGATTCAACTCTTTTCCTTCTAGCCAACTCTTCTGATTTCTCCCTTTCAGCATGAGTTATATCTATCAACATTGTCATCACTTAGCAAAACTCCATTCCATGACCTTATCAAAGTTGAATCCTTTCAACTCAAGTTAAGCTGCTAAGAGACATCTATCTTGATCTTTTTCCTTCCTTATTTGAATAGAAACCATATGATTCAGTAGTTATGAACATCGGAGCTTACTGAGTGGTTGTCCCTTAAGTGCTTACGGCAGTTGTCCTGGATGACTTAGATGGCACTCGTTTACAACCCTGGCCTTGGTTTGGATGGAGTTGTTGGTTTTGTTCTTCTAGTTTCTCTAATAGGGTACACTAGCTGACTTGGGATCATCGGTAGTTGTCTGAATTCTCTGAGCATCCTTGGCGACTTCTGTGCCATCTGTTTCTACATTCACCTCATATCTAATTGGGGCTTCAGTTTCAACATCCGGTTGACCAAATATCACCTCTACTGATTTCTTGAGTTCAGACTCACGTGTGTCCTTGTGTACTTTATGAAATTGGGTTGGTTCTTCTTTAAAAGTCACCCCATGTCTTTCCATATCATCTTCTATGGTCTAAGTTCCTCTTGTGTAAAAATTCATCCTTCTTGAGGGCTCATCTATTGAAGAAACCTATTGTCTGGCTTTTTCAGTAGTTATATAAGTAGTTGATTTCTTCAGCTTATCAGCAACTTCCAATAGCATTATTAGTAGTGGAGCCTCTTTTTTAATAGATTCCTTAGGAGTGGCTTCTAGTCCTAACACTAACTCTCTCTTTGATGCTTCCTTCTCGGATCTTTTCCTTTGAGAGATATTAAAGAAGAAGTGTCAGACCTTCTTATTATAGCCATTTTTTCCCACGTTGAACCTTCTAGTTCATTGTAAGGCCCCGTTCCCTGGCACCTCACAGTTGGTCATTCATAGCACTATACATAAATATTAATATAATTTTCATAAGATAATGCAGCAGAATTAATATAAAAAGTCATCCATTCATTAATAAAAACTGTTGCTAAGCAATACACCCAAAATTGTTATCAGTTACAAAAGATTGTTTAACTGCATTACAAAGCAACAAAATTATTAATCATGAACGGATGTCAGTCTTGTCCTACCGAGTAGCTTTCCCCGCGTGCCATCCTCAGTAATAATTACCTGCCAACTGAAAATGTATAAAAGTCAACGTTGCTGAGTGAGTACTAGTTTTAAAAGCGTTAATGTACCTTGAATAGTTTATATATGAAAATACTCTTTTTCATAAAACACTTCCTTTACTTTTGTTCATGAGCATTCCTCATACATACAACAAGGTATTACCTTCTTTCATTCATTCATTACCATGCTCATTCTTTCATTTCATACTTTTATCGTTATCTTTCACTTTCTTTCCGGACCAATGTGCAATACCCCGAACATTGTACACGAAGCTGATGCTGGGCCTGAGGTCTATAAATAGACCCCGAACATTGTGCACGAAGCTTGACCCAGTCACCTAGGGTATGCTACAAGGGTCCCTGTCAATCTCAAAGATTAACCCTGTGTGCATCCTTTGGGGTAGCTAACCGCATCACAGTTGAGCTAACGACAATATGGTCATGCACCTCCATTCATTTTGCTTGCAAGTCTTTCATTCTTTCATTAATGTTCCACTTTTCATCATCATTAATCTCTCACTTTGTTAATGATAATACTTTACGTTTACGATCATAAACACACCATGTAAAACATACAAGATAATATAATGTTGAACATAAGAAACATAAGAACAAGTCATATTCATGCAACAAATAAGCTTTTAATAACCTCAGGTCAAACTTTGGTCAAAAACCTAAAATCACAGATTCCTAAAAATTTTAGAAATAATTCTAAGTGCTCTAGGCGCATGGGCACTATGCAGGCGCATGGGCACTGCATGGGCGCATCATAACTATTTGGGCGCATGGCCCAATACTTAACTGATTTTTCTACTAACTCAGGGGCATGAACTATTCAGGTGCATGAGTACTATTGGGGCGCCTGACCCCAACACTTAGGCAATCTGGCCAAATCTCTAAGCGCATGAACAACTGTTCAGGCGCATGGACTACACTTGGTCATTCTAAGGTATGAACTTGGGCGCATGAGTGTATTGTTTGGGCGCATGAACCCTATTTGGGCTCATGACCCTACTTAGAACTTTTTCTAAGGCAATTTTAGGCGTATGGGCCTTATTTAGGCGCATGACCAACCTGTTTGGTATGTTTCTAACATAATTTCAGTCCCAATCATCATATTCTCTTATTCTAAGCTTCATACAACCTTCCCTAAGCATAAATAACACATAACAACCATAAAACATCAGCATGTAAACATAAAACATACGAGTACACATGCATAATAATTATAAAACCTTTTTAATACATTTTCAGCCCTAAAAACATTTTGAAACATGTAAAGACAGGGTCTAGAACTCACCTTGTGTAGTGTTCAAGTAAAGCTCCACCAAACTTGAAAACACCAAGAGTTCAACCAACTAAAACACAACCAACAAACAACCAAGCACAAAGAACACATAAAAATCTGTTCTAAGGTTGGAAAACCTAACAAAACCGAGTCAAAACACAAGAAACACTTACCAAAAACCCGAAATCTTCTTCTTCTTCTTCTTGTAACCGAGAGAGAGTTTTCAGCTTTCTCTTTTCTTCTTTTTGGTCGACAGAAAGCAGATGGTTGACATATATGGGCGGCCATACCCATAATATATTAAAATATTGGGTTTTGTACTATTTTACATTTTAAGCCCATAACTTTGGCTGCTTTTCCTTTTTCTTCTAGATACTTTATTTCCCTCCCATGTTTATTTTTCCTTTACTTGACTAAAAGTTTTGGGTGTTACATTCATTCTCCTCATAACTCTTCTATCGTCCATCTCCTTCTCTTCTAAACAATCATAGCCATATCTATCTAGAAGATCATTTAGTTTTACTTTAGATTTAGATAGAGGCTCACAGTTTTCATTCCATCTTGAGAAAAAAGAATTAGTTGTGAAAGGATGAAAATTTGATTAGCCAGTCCTAAAAGAGTGTTTTCAGCTTCTTTGGGCTTATCTTCACCCTTTTTACAGCATCATCTTAGGTTCCAAATGACATTAAGTTGGTAGAAGAAGGCACATCCAAAGGTGCTTGTGCTGCTGAAAAGACTTGGAGGCTCAGGATGATTGATTGTTGAAGCTCAATTGTTTTTATAGGGATTCAACCTTAAGTTAAAGATCTATTGCCCTAGCTACTCACTTCTAAAGAGTTATGAGTTAATTTTCTAGTAAAGTAACTCTTGCATCCTTGTCTTGGAGAGTCCTGAGTTAACCCTCAATCTTATTATATGGTGACGCCTTCAGCAAGCAGTTCTTAAATTCGAAAACTATGGTTCTCTCAGCATAACCATGAAGCCTTGCATTTTTTGCTTGTAGGTTAGTTAATTTTTATGCAAGTTCAAGCTTACGAGTTGCTAATTCCTATATCAGTTTCAGACTTCCCTCATTTAGAGTTATGGAATCCCTAGGACTAGGTGTGGTCGTAGACTGAGTCTCTGCACCCTCACCATCATATGTGGTTTCTTGGTGCTCGGTATTCTTCTCTTCAAGAGATGACTCCAAAGAGATATTCTCAAGGGGAGTTGTCATGGTTGAGGGCTTAGTTATGTTGTCTCTGCCCTGCTAATCAATTGATGGATCACTAGTAGAGACAACCTTTTCCACATTGACCCTTTCAATCCTAGGGTTAATCTCTTCATGTTAAGGATGTGGATCAGATGTCTGAGCACACACATCAATCTCCACTGTCTGTAATGTATGGGATGGGGAAGACAGTGGGTCATGCTGAATAGTAGCTTGAATATCTTTATCTCCGAAAATAGACATGTGCATGAGAGTATAAGGAGCTAAGTCTAATGGCCCCAGATGTGTGACAAATCCTAATGAGAATTCTTCCTTAAAATTTGTCTCAGTTATGGGGTATTCCTTATTGGTTTCGCAATAGAATATTAGGACTCGAATTAAGAGCAAGAGGGAATGGTGTGGTTCTGCTCAGAAGTAGGACGAAGCACCTTTTTCTTTGAGTTGTGTCTAGGTGTGGCTGACACCTTTAGCTCAACTGGTATCCAAGTTTCCAGCCTTGCCTTCTTTAGTGGAGGTGATTTCGAGGCTTGCATCTTCACAGTAGATGATGCAGGGGTTCATTTATTTTGGACACTTGAATCTTTAAAGTCTAGGGTGTGGGATTAGCATGGAGGGTGTAGCCATTCTGTCACCCAGAGGCTTATAACCTCAAGCATGTGTGCAAATAAGGGAGTGTCCTTCCCTGAAAATGATTTAGGAGTTGCCTTGAAATTGAGAATATTGCTTTGTTTAAAGTTTTGTTGGTCCATTTGATCAAAAAATAGTGCAAACGATTCATAAAAACACAAATCCCAATGACTAACCTTAAAACTAAGAATGAAACATTAAACAAATTTCAAATATACTCACTAATCACCAAAATCACACAATAAAGATGTAACAATGGCTCAAATGTAATCAAAATAAGCTTCCAGCCTCAAAACAAAATTGCAACAAAGATATTTTCACTATTAGGGTTTTGTAAAACTTGCTTAAAATGAGAGAAACTTTCAATATATAAGCAGTAGTAGTTTTGCTAACAGTTTTGCTGGACAGCGAAACTGTCTAGCCTATGACCTAGTTTCACCTGGCAACGAAACACAATTTCGCCGAGTAAACTAGATCTGCTGACTATGAGTGAAATACAGTTTCGCTCATAGTTTTGTTGGGCTCCACAACATACAAAATACAAATTACAAACTAGGAAAACTAACATTAGACTTGTTACAATATTAAACAAAATAAACATTAGCAATGGTGAGTCCAACCTATTCTAGATCATCAATACTCCCCCTAGGTTGAACCTCACCTACTTGATCTTCTGGTTCTGCTCTGGTTTCCTTTTCTTCTTCAACAGTGCTAGTTTCTTCTCCTCGTGAACTAGCTCTTTCAAATTGTCTTGTAATCTCCTGCACATCCATCCTCACTTCATCAGCTTGAACAACTTCCTTTGTAAGCCCCTGACTTCAGCTCTGAGTCCACATGCCTTGTTTGCAACCATCATAAACAGGCTTGCTTCAGCTCTCGTCTCAACTCCTGCACCAGCCTTGATGTGGTTTTCACACAAAACAACCAGATCCTCATCACAAAAAGAGAAACTTCCATAGAATCAAAAAGTTTTATTTCATCACCATCCTTCACTTTAATCAGAGCTTTCCCTGTGTTGTTATCATAGAACTATTTTTCAAACTTCTACAACCATGGGGGAAGTGGATTAGGTAATCTCACTCTATTCACGGTCTTTGCCGGTTTCAGCTTCAGTACTATTTTCCCTTTCCCTATCACCCAATCCTTGTCTATCTTTGATCTCCTTCTTTCAGACTTCATAAATCCAAATGTTTTAAAATTATCAATGAGCACCTTTTTAATTTCCTATTCCAACAATGTAGCCCTCTCGCTTAAGTGTAAATCGAGCAGTGGAATCTCAGCTAATCTTCTTAAATCCTATTTAGGCAAGGTCTTGAATGCCTTCCACTTATACAAGTATGAGATCCCCCCTCCTCCTCTCTAATCATAAACATCTTTAGCTCACTATTGTATTTCCAGCTGATGATTTTCTTATCAGACTCCTTTCTGTTAGGCTCTTTTTATGTTTGAAATAAAGGGGTCAGCTGTACAGGTTCCTTCTTTTTACGAACCACTCATCCTTGTCTAACTCAATTACATCTTCTTTAGTTGAGCTTTTCTGAGCCACATATGTCAATGGACGTTCATCTACTTCATAGAATTCAGTCTTAGAGTCATAATCAATCAACTGCTCCTCTATCTCCTCTTCTTCATCAATCAACCTTATTTTAGCTTCTTTGCTTCCAGCATCATTACCTTCCATTCTAAACACTTCATCTCTAGTTAAATCTACCTTCACATAAATCCCCAAGTCAATAAATCCTGCCTCTATCACCTCATCCTCATTCCCTGTACCACTTCCTTTCTCAAAATCAATTGTCCTTCTAACTCCTAAACCACTAACATCAGTACCACCAACACCAAAACCACCAGCACCAGAACCACCAGCACCAGAACCACTAGCACCAACTTCTTCTCTACTTGTACCCTCTCCTGCCCCAGCTGAACTACTCACCTTCAAAAATGAGTATTTTGAAGTATCAGTGAGATCATCTAATTCAGTTTCAGTTAGCTGATTTGGCAGCCCGGCATTGGTTTTCAGCTTATTTACCTCCATGAGCAATCTCTTGATCAACTCCTATTGATCTAGCAACACTCTTCATGCTATCCATCATCTTATCCTTCTCCTTTTCTCTTAGTTCTTGATTAATCAGCTTGGTCTTTATCATTCCCAACTCATTTGCCAGAGATGTATTGAGATTTCTAATCACATCTTGATCTAAATCTGATCTAGCATCCCTTCTTTCAAGGCTTTAGAAAAGGTTTGCTGCTTGTGCTTAGTTCTTCATTTAGCAACATTTGCAAGTTCACCTTGATCATCTTTCTTCTTTGTTCTCTTCTCCTTTTGAATCCTTAACCCTCCTTTACTTCATCAATCTCTTCTTCTAAAGTATAATCTTTGTCTTAGGCATACCTCTTCCTTTTCTTAATTGCCTCAGCTTCTTTTCATGGTTTTCCTCAACATTCTTGTTCTCGTTCTCAATCAGTCTACTGATGTAGTTCCACCTCTCAGCTGGATACATATTTTCCTAAAGATGTGTAATCTTTCCACTAAAGTCGTGCCTTATGGATGAGCAATCTGCAAATATCCTAGTATTCATCTGAACCAGTCTCTTTATTTCTCCAAATCGAGGGACATTTGGGATCAAATCATCTATTAGCATCTGAACAAATCTTGGATATAATAGCCCTTTTGTCTTTCTTTAATGCCATTATATTCTCAGTCATGCAATCAAAAATAAGCTTGGCAATATTAGCCTTCTGCCCTATGCAAAATACTCTCATAGCTCTGGCCTAATCTAAGTTTAATCCATCAGATCCTCCCTTTCTGTGATCCAAACACATAATAAACACATGAGAAATATAACTCCATTCTTTAGAATGAAAAGACTTCTTGATTTCTTCTCTTATGCCAAAAGGAGGTCCTTCATATCCAATGCTCCTAAAAGCATCCAAAACTTATGCCTCAGATAGTACTACTTCTTCTCCAAGATCATTTTCCAGCCACAGCACCCTGGCTATGGTCTCCACAGTAATTACTACATCATTTTTGTGGACTCTAGCAACAATCCGTTGTGGATTAGACACAGGGTCATACTCAGCAGTTCTTTAGAAATCATGAATATGAAGATCATAGAAGGTAGGCATATGAGATATGGCATAAAATATGGGAGACTCCTTTAGCCATCTGATGCAATCTCTGAACCCCGTAGCCTTCGGATTGCCATCATCCAATAGAGCAGTAATGTTGTTCCTTTCATCAAACTTCAAGTTTGCCATATAAACTGAAAAATAATCGGAGGTGAGTTAGTTAAAATAATGATATATCAATGAAAAAAATAAAAAACTTAAATTAAATTAATTAATAATAATAATAATAATAATTCAAATTTTGACAGTTTCGCTGCTGTCGAAACTATAGTTTCGCAATAGCGAAAGTATAGATTTATTATGACCAGGACACAAGATCATGTGCTCGAGCGAATCTATAGTTTCGCTGAAACTATCATGGTGAAACATCAAGGAAATTTCGTTCAATTTCGCAGGAGCATCCATAGTTTCACTGAATGAATCAACGAAACCACCAACTCAGTGAACCAATCAAAACCAAAATGCAACGGTTAAAAATATGATTAACTACATGGAGTGGGTTCGAAACACCCACCTATGAACACAAAAACCCTCAATCACAATGGAAAAATAGTAGAAAGCAATAATCGAATCAGAGCACACATAAACTAGGTTTTAGTTTCAACACGTAGTTGTGAGAAACCGAAACCTTAAAATCCAATATATACCACCTAGTTTCGCTCGGCATCACATTTCAGATCAAGTTTCTCATAAATGAGCGAATGTGTTGGCGAATATATAGATTCACTTAGCGAAACTGCTAGCGAAACTCGACTTTGCTGGAACCAAAAAATTTAATTTTCTTTAATTAATTTTATGGATTTATTATTAACATAAGCTTTCGAGAAAGAACTTCATTGCCCCATAAAAAACAAAAAAATTAATAAATAATAAAAAAAGATATAATCACTTCTATTATAGAAGTTTTCTAAAGAATCATTGATTTATGGGATTGGTGGGATTGCTGATATGTTTGTCCTTTTAAACCCAAGCCTTAATCTTTTCAACGAGTAATCTACAGCTCCGATTATCATGTTTTGGATTAATTAAAGAAACTCAAATGACTTGGTCCCCACTGACATTTGGTAAAGAACTTATCTATCCCCATGGTTTATTGAGCAATATGTTTAACTCTGTTTGATTTTCTTTTGAGATTTCAACAATTATCTTAACTTAAGAATCACCGTGCCTTTATTTTGGGGAACCGATGACAAGAGCTCCAGGTCTATACCCACGTATAACAGAGGAGATGATCATCTGAACTTGCAGATGAGAGCTTCAGGTCTATATTCACATATAACAGAGAAGTTCATCAGATCGTGCTGATGAGAGCTCCAGGTCTATACTCACGTATAACAGAGAAGATCATCACTTCAGGTTAATGTTCACAAATAGCAAAAGAGATAAGCACGAGATTACTTCTGAAGAGCTAACAAGAACCTTCAATTCAGATATTTTTCTAAAGAGTTATTCTAGAAACACTTATTGTGCTAACTAGAAACATCATTCAGGATTTGTGGATAAGGAAATTTTTTGGGAGAATTAAAACAGATATTTGAAACTCTCAACCCGTTTTTGACAAGGACTTACAATTTTGTGCAGGCCAAAATGTCAAGAGAATAATCCTAATCACCAAGTTTTCTTAAACTTTAGTTTAGTTACATGATCACTGTTTACTTTGTTTTGGGGCTGAGTCTATCATGCAAATCCCAGCACAAGACTGTTGACCTTCTTCAAACTTCTTGTTTCGGGTTCCTAAAAAGATAAAATTGAAAAACTTAAGAGCTTAATCTTTATTATCCCCTAAAATTTCTTTTTGACTACTATGTAAGAGAATTTCTATTTTTCATGTTTTGCTAAAGATCAAAGAAGTAAAGGAATATGGGGCACAAAAGTTTATAATAAAATGTTATTACAAATAGAAAATGAACGAAAGAGTTATCTTTAATTTTTACATGATTTGTTATGAAAAGGGTTTTCAAAATATATTAAACCCAACATTAAGATCAATTCATAAAAACGAGGTTCATCAAATTTTGATTTCCTCCTTTGGGTGGGTTTGACTCCATCATCCATCTATGATTCTCATTGTAATTTGTTTATCAACATCAATGAAATCATAACATTATAATTATCCATCTCTTTGTTCTTTGATTCACACACATACACCCATCTTAATTTTGATTTGTAGGTCATGAACATGATGAATCCTAAGATCCAAGCTCATTGAATCTGAAATATTAATATAGCAAAATGGTATCAGAGTTGTTGCTTGTTGGATTCATTTACTTTTAGATCTGACTTTCAATTTTAATGATGTAAAGAACAATGAAGAAAACAAGAAAATGAAGAAGAAAAGCATTTGTTCAAAAAACCATCTGTTCATCAACAAAAGACAAAAGAAAATAAGAAATTCTGTTAATCATATTGTGATTATTCCTCACAACTCAATCCAACTGAATCAGAGATCAAAATGATAATGAAGAAATAAAAAAAAGAGTTCGACTACTGCTCTTCGAAGACAACTCCAAATCCATTCGATTATAAGTGTTATCGATCTGATTTAAGATGATTCTGTAATTGTTCTCGTATTCTATCAATATTTAGGATCTTAAATCACTCAACATCAAAATCAGATTGAATCATGATGCTCGATAACACACAGTTGTTGACAATCATATTTGTTGAAATTGCAAATGCGAATGAGACATGTTTCAATGAGAGTTATTATCACAACAAATGCATGATGCATTACCAGTTAAATGTGGTTGTATTAACAGTTAATGCGGATGCACTTATAATCCAACTCTATCAAAGCATAACAAATGCGGATGTTGTTTTGTTTTCACAAACAAATGCGGATAAGCAAATATCCAATACGGACGAGTGTTAAACAAATGCGGCTATGCAGCATACAAATGCGGGTGAGGAAGGAACTAATGCAAATGCATATGTGTAACAACAAAACACATGCATATGGATCCAAATAAATGCGGATGGCTTCATACAAATGCAGATGTTATCTTCAAACGATGATGCACATCATCCAACTGCATTCGTATACATCAGGAGAACAGATGAACAGATGTGGAAAAAGAAAAAGAAAAACATGAATGTCGGATGATTGCAATCAATAGGCATATCATTTTGTGCATTCAAACAAAAGAAGAAATCAACTTTGGTCACGTAATCATTGATTTATTCAGGGATTTGTTCAACTGTCAGATACTCATTCTGAAATACTTGGATTCATATTTTATGATGATGTTTTGCCCCCTGTGTCTATTTACGGAGCGGAACAGTTAGACAGACTTTAATAAAGGGAAATGACTGTGAACTAAAGAATGAAATTATCAAGTTATTTCGGAAATACAAAGAGTGGAAGTGTTTTTCAAGATTGATTTATGTTCCTGATGTTGTTTATTAAAGTTCAAATCCTTATCATACCTAATACATTCTAATCCTTAGAGTTGTGATATGAACTGTAATCCAAAAGTGATACGACCCATATCCAATACCAAGAAGTATTCTCAAGAGATTCTAACCTTTTTTAGAAATATATTAGGAGAAGCTTAATCTGAGGGGGAGAACTACAGTAAACTGCGTCAGAACATCAATTGATCAAGAAAACATGTGACAAGAAGATCTTCAAAGTTAGAGTTTGGCAAGCATCAGTTTAGGGGGAGTATTTTTAGGTTCAACAATTGGATAAACTGAAGCTTTCCAAATCATAATTATAGCCGACTGAAGATCTCATTGTATGAGTTCAGAGACCAAGCTGATAAATAGAAGAAAACAAATACAGGACAAAGTTAACAAGACAAAGTTAGCATCAAGACAAAGAAAAGTCAAAATTAGGTCATGATGTAACAATAGTATAAATAGAACCACTAGTGCATTTTTGTAAGTGTGGCTCTTGTGTGTGTTTCTCATAGTGTGAATCACCACCCAAGGATAATTCCTTCTTTGGGTGGGTTTGATCTCCATCATCCATCTATGATTCTCATTGTAATTTGATTATCAACATCAATGAAATTATAACATTATAATTATCCATCTCTTTGTTCTTTGATTCACACATATAACCCATCTTAGTTTTGATTTCTAGGTCATGAGCATGATGAGTCCTAAGATTCAAGCCCATTGAATCTGAAATATTGATTTAGCATTCAGGACTTTCTTATTCAGCTAGAGAGATGACAGGAGCTTTGTAAAATATTTTTTTTCCTTTCTTCCTTAATCTTAAGCAGCAACTCTGCAGGCTCAGCCTCCTTTCTCTATTTTGACACTTTAGTGTTAGCCGGTTTATCTTACTCATCTAAGGGAAGAGAGATGATTTCATCTATGTTGTAGTTTCCAAAACCAAAATAGTTCAATATGTCTGCTCTTAACTTATCATTCTGAGTGTTTGGCTTGAGGGCATCTCTGATTGCAGCTTGCATGAAGCTGGGGGTCTTACTTGTTCTCTCTACCGTTTACTTGCTCTTCCTCTTCATTTTCTCCTGCTCAATATACTCAGAGGTAATGATATTATTCCCTTTATTAGTCATTGACCTCTATGACTAAGGGTGGAGAGAGATTTGTAACACCCGATTATTTTTTAAAGATATGAAGAAAGAATAAAAGTAAAGGAAAAGAAAGAAAATGTAAGTAACCCAAGTGGAGGGGTTAAAAGTGTAAAAAAGGCAAAATATCAAAAGTTGGTACAAAAGTGGGCATGGCCGCCCACTCTTTCCCGCACACTACTTCCATTTCGGTTCTAGAGAGAGAGAGCAGAAAACCCTCGGAAGATTGTAGAAGAAGTAGGAAACTTGAAGTTTTTCGTAAGAAATCTCGAATTTATGATGCTTTAGATGATTCTAGACTCGGTTGTATGCTTATAAATATGATGGTATGTTCGGGTTGTGTATGTGTGTGGATTTTAGGTGTAAAGCACGTCTGAGAAAGCTCAAAAGAAGGGTTCAAACCCGAAAACAAACTAAGGTGAGTTCTAGATCCCCATTTTACATGTTTTAACTGATTTTGGGGCTGGAAACGCATGTATAACGATTTCATAAAGTTGGGTTTCACGCCCGTAAGTATATTTTGAATGTGCATGTGGGTGGGTGTGATTTGGGCGCACTTGATGTTATGTTTATGATATATGTGTATGTTTTGATGCTCAGAATGTTAGAATTAAGCCTATAATATGCTACATTAGGGTTTGGGACTGATTATGAATGTCGTTGGTGTGTTAAGACTGCCTATGCGCCTAAGATTGGCCCATGCGTCCAACTAACTAAACTGCCTAAGTGTTCCCATACGCCTAAGACTTCATGCGCCTGAATAGTACCTCATGCGCCTAAACAGTACCTTAGAAAATTCTAAGTATAGTCATGCGCCTGAACAGTGGTTCATGCGCCCAAGATTTATGACTAATTGATTAAGTATTGAGGCTCATGCATCCTAATAGTGACCATGCGTCTGGACCTTCCATGCGCCTAAGTGTCTTATGCGTCTGAGAGGTCCATGCGTCCGAACAGGGCCCATGCGTCTGAACAGGGCCCATGCGCACACACAGGGCCCATGCGCCCACACAGGGTTGATACGTCCAACACTTAGACTTTATTTTCAGAAATTTTATGGGAGTCTGTGCAATTAGGGTTTGGGGACGACGTTTGACTAGGATTATTAAATGCTCAATTCCATGCATAATCATGATTACCTCTATGACTCATTATTATTATTATTATCATTATTGTTACCATTATTTTTATTATTATTAACATCATTAATATTGTATGACTTTACGTGATATGTTTATGATCATAACGTAAAGTATTATCATTAATAAAGTGAAATATTAATGATGAAGAAAAGTGAAATGTAAATGAATGAATGAAAGTCTTGCAAGCAATGTATAGAGGTGCACGGCCTTGTTGTCGTTAGCTCAACTGTGATGCGGGTTAGCTACCTCGAAGGATGCACACAGGGTCAATCCTTGAGATTGACAATGAGGTGAGCGATACTGTTGTCACAAAAGACTCTGATAAAATGCAATCATTGAGATTGCCAATGAGGTGAGCGACCCTGTTGTCGCAAAAGACTCGGATAAAGTGCAATCATTGACATTGCTAATGAGGTGAGCGACCCTGTTTTTGCAAAAGACTCGGAAGATAATGATAAAAGTACGGAATGAATGAAAGTTAATGAACGGATGATGAAGATAATAATGATATTATCTATGTGTACGTATGATGTGTGATCACATGCAAAAGTAAAGAATGTTTTTTAAACGAAAGTAAAGTGTGCTTTATTATAAAACTAAGACTCACTCATCAACGCTGAGTTTTATGCATTTTCAGTTGGCAGGTAAAATGTTGCTGAGGATGGCACGCGAGTGAAGCTACTTGGTGGGGCATGACTGACATCCATTCTTATATGATAATACTGTTGTTTTGTAATGCAAACGAACGATTCTTTTGTACTCTGAGTAAACCATGGTGTATTGCTTAACAACAGCGTTTATAATGAAAAGAATGATTTTTGTTAAATTAGTTCCGCTGCTTAAATTTGTAATATTTCACATTTTATGTAATTATTGTTGTGAATGACCAACTGTGAGGTGCCCGGGATCGGGGCCTTATAAGTTGGTATCAGAGTCAAAGTTTAAGTGAAATGGGTAAATATTTTCAAAAGAAACCTAACCTTAAATTGAAAATAGGACAGAAAGAGGGATGTCAGCCCGAGTAGCTACGTGCCATCAGGTACTTCTTTTCTTAAGGTTAATCAGTATTATGTGCGTGTGCTATTTGACTTATGTGTTCTTAGTAGATTTAGATACTGATATAGTCAGGATAGGAAATGCTTGGGTGTAAAGAGTAAGGTAAGTGACTATACTAGACATAAACTGAGCTGTCCCTTGAATGACTGTCTTAGTGTTTGAATCTTATAGGGTTTAGGAAATGGCTGGACAGAAATCTTCCAAGTCTTCTAGAGATAGAGGTCAGCTGTGTGTGACTAGGAGTAGTGCTAAGGCTCCTGAGACGACTCATGAGAACCATGAGGTTCATGGTCGGAGTGAGGAGACTGAGAATGCTAGCCTGAATGCTTCGGCTAGGGAGGTGATTGCTGACGAGGTGCACCAGGTATGCAGACAGTCTTACCGTCTGTGGTGACCGAATTCATCAGGGTTGTGAAGAGCAAGGAAAGAAAGGAGAAGGAGAATAAGAAGGGGTCCACGGGCAAGGGAAGCAAAGGGGAGGAGGAACGACCAGAGCCTGAGACTGTATAGTCTGACGAAGAGGAGGATGACGTAGCAGGGGTGACAACCAAGGGATGCAGTTATGGGGCCTTCCAAAGGTGCAAGCCCCCGACCTTTAATGGCAATGGCAATGCTGCTGCCGCTCACCGCTGGGTAAGGGAGATAAAGGCGGTGTTGGAAATCAGTGAGTGTCGCGAAGACCAGAAGGTGAAGTTTGCGACTCACTCCTTTGTTGACTCAGCGTTGTGTTGGTGGGACAACATTGCCCAAGCTGAGAGTGCCAGAGCCATCGGGAAGATGCGATGGAAAGAGCTGAAGCAATTGGTGATTGAAAAATTCTGTCCTCACAGGGAACTTGATAAGATCGAGAGGGATTTCCTATAACTCGAGGCGGGAACCATGACCTACCAGCAGCACACCACCAAATATAACGAAATGGCAAGACTGGTACCGGACCAGGTAATGTCGGTGTCCCGAAAGATGAATCAATACATCCAGGGACTGCCAGCCGACATTCGTAGGCACTTGATCGCTACCCGACCAAGCACTTTTAGGTCGGCAGTGCATTTGGCTGGGAGGCTCTATGATGAGAGGGAGGTGACGGTGGGGAGGTGAAGAAAGCTGGTGGTGGTGACAGAAACTGGAACGGGAAGCGGTTCGGGCATGGTGGTTTCGTCTCGAACAACAAGAAGATGAGAATAGATGATCGCAAGGTGGGGTCACCAAGCTCGGGACCCAAGAGGTGTGGCAAGTACGGGAAGGAACATACGGGTGAGTGCAGGTTGGGGCTTAAATGTGTGTTTCAAGTGTGGGAAGCCGGCCACATCTCAAGAGACTGTAAGGCGCTGAGGTGTTACACCTGCGGCGAGGAGGGCCATATGAGCAGGGATTGAAGGAGGCTGAGGGTGGAGAGTTCCGGGGCGAAGAAGACAGCCGGAACTGAAGGGCAGAAGGCAAGCGTCAAAGCTTTTATCATGACCAGGGAGGAGGCTAGGACGGACCCCGATGTTGTGTCAGGTACGTTTCTAGTAAATCAAACTCTTGCTTCTGTGTTATTCGATTCTGGTGCTAGTAGGAGTTTTATTTCTACTTCTTTCTGTGCTAAATTGCTTGTTAGTAGTAGACGTATTGTTGAGCCATTCGATGTAGAAACTGCTATTGGTATGTCCACTAGAGTTACTGATGTGATAGAGGACTGTGCCATAGAACTAGAAGGTCATAGGTTTGCTGCTAAGTTACATGTGATGCCCCTAGGTGGATTTGATGTAGTACTAGGGATGGATTGGTTAGTAACCTATGAAGCAAACATCGTGTGCCAAAGGAAGATGATTAGACTGATAGCGCCTGACGGGAGTTCAGTGACGATATACGGTGATCGAGTTATGACGATCCCGAAAGTGATTTCGATGGCGGTTGCAGGAAAGTGCATGAGGCGTGGATGTAGCGCTTATTTGGCCTACGTGAAAGATATGGACACGTCAACACCACAATTGTCTGATGTACCGGTGGTTTGTGACTTTCCCGATGTGTTTCCAGAAGACTTATCAGATGTGCCATCGGATCGTGAAATCGAGTTTCAAATTGACTTGATACCCGGTGATCAGCCTGTAGTTAAGGCACCGTATCGGTTGGCTCCAACAGAGATGAAGGAATTGATGGAGCAACTGTAAGAGTTGCTCGATAAGGGTTTATTAGACCGAGTATCTCTTCCTGGGGTGCTCCGGTCTTGCTTGTAAAGAAGAAGGACGGTAGCATGAGGATGTGTATTGACTACCGTGAGTTGAACAAGTTGACGGTGAAGAATCGGTATCCATTACCGAGGATTGAGGACTTGTTCGATCAGCTCCAAGGTGCCAGTTGGTTCTCGAGGATAGATCTTCGATCTGGCTACCATCAGTTGAAGGTGAAGGAGCAAGACATTCCTAAAACAGCTTTCCGCACGCGTTAGGGACACTACGAGTTTCTCGTTATCTCCTTTGGTTTAACCAATGCGCCAGCCGCTTTTATGGACTTGATGAATCGAGTGTGTCGGCCGATGTTGGACAAATCAGTGATCATATTCATCGATGATATCCTGATTTATTCAAGGAGCGAAGAAGAGCATGCCGGTCACATTCGGGAAGTGTTGGAGACATTGAGAAAGGAGAAGTTGTATGCTAAGTTCTCCAAGTGTGCTTTTTGGTTGCGTGAGGTGCAAATTCTGGGTCACGTGGTAAATACTGAGGGAATCATGGTGGACCCGGCAAAGGTTGAAGCCATGATGCAATGGAAGTCTCCTAAGACGCCATCCGAGATTCGTAGCTTCTTGGGACTGGCGGGCTACTACAGGAGATTTATTCAAGACTTTTCCAAGATAGCCTCACCTTTGACAAAGTTGACTCGCAAGGATGTGAAGTTCGTGTGGGGTCGAGAACAGGAGGGTGCTTTCGAGCAGTTAAAGGTGAGATTAACACAAGCTCCTGCCTTGACATTGCCCGAGGGAAGTGAAGATTTAGTGGTGTATTCGGATGCATCTTATTCTGGGCTAGGTTGCGTATTGATGCAACGCGGAAGGGTAATAGCCTATGCATCCCGACAGCTGAAAATCCACAAATTCAACTATTCCACACACGATCTAGAACTAGCTGCGGTGGTTTTTGCGTTGAAGATTTGACGGCACTACTTGTACGGGACGAATGCACCATCTTCACAGATCACAAAAGCTTGAAGTACTTCTTCTAGCAGAAGGACCTAAACATGCGGCGGAGGTGATGGTTGGAGCTCATAAAAGATTATGATTGTGAGATCCACTACCATCCGGGCAAAGCCAACGTGGTGGCGGATACCCTTAGCTGAAAGGAAAGGCCCTTAGCCGAAAGGAAAGGCCCGAGCCGATTCGGGTAAAGGTGTACCAGCTGATTATGACCTCTGATGTGATGAAGCAAGTCAAAGAGTTTCAACATGAGGTATTGAAAGAAGATCATCTTAACTCTGAAAGGATAAGAGGTCTGGTTGCGGAATTAGGTGAAAACACACTCGGTGTTAAAACCCGATTCGGTCGGATGTGGATTCCTTGTTTTGGGGATCTACACGTGAAAATTATGGATGAAACTCATAAGACTCGATACTCTATTCATCCCGGTGCTACAAAGATGTACCAAGACATGAAGAAAGATTATTGGTGGCCGGGTATGATGCGTGACGTAGTGGAGTATTTGAGTAAGTGCTTACTTGCTTGCAAGTGAAGGCCGAGCATCAAAATCCGTATGGGAAGATCTAACCATTGGATATACCGGAATGGAAGTGGGAGCACATCACCATGGATTTCATTACGAAGCTATCGTGTACTCCGAAAGGGTATGATGATATATGGGTGATTGTTGACTGCTTGACGTCACTTCCTACTGATCCGCGAGACATATTCATCTGAGAGGTTGGCTGATCTGTTCATCAAGGAAACTATAACTCATCATTGTGCCGGTGTATTGTTTCTGATCGCGACACCCGTTTACATCCAAATTCTGGAAGAAATTCCACGACGCCATGGGGATGAGGTTACATATTAGCACGGCTTATCATCCTCAGACTGACGGTCAGTCTGAGAGGACGATCCAGACACTCGAGGACATGCTTCGAGCGTGCGTGATCGATTTCGGAGGAGGTTGGGATGACCATCTGCCGTTAGCAGAATTCTCGTACAACAACAGTTATCACGCCAGCATTGGCATGCCACCCTACAAGATGCTATATGGTAGGAGATGTAGGTTACCCGTTTGTTGGGGTGATATTGGTAAGAAGGAGTAAGGGGCATTGAAGTGATTGAGGCTATGACAGAGAAGCTCGAAAAGATCAAAGCCTTTATGAAGGCAGCTAAGGATAAACAGAAGTCGTATGCCGATAAGAGGCGTAGACCGATTGAGTTCCAGGTGGGTGATAGGGTTATGTTAAAAGTCTCACCTTGGAAAGGTATCATTCAGTTTAGAAAGTGGGGTAAGTTGAGCCCAAGGTATATAGGGCCTTTCCGAATCATTTCTCGAGTAGGAGAGGTGGCCTATAGGTTGGAACTGCCGGATAAGTTGAGTGGAATTCACCCTACGTTCCATGTATCTCATCTACAAAGTGTTTAGCAGACGAAGATATGGTCATACCACTGGAGGACATCGAAGTGGATGCACGGCTCAATTATGTGGAGCAACCAGTGGCGATCACTGATCGTAAGGAGAAGAGGTTAAGGAATAAAGTGGTTCCTCTTGTGCGTGTACAGTGGAAGCACAGGAAGGGATCCGAGTCAACATGGGAGGTCGAAGGAGAGATGAGACAACATTATCCTCATCTGTTTAAAGAATAACAGGTTTTGGGGACGAAACCTGTATAAGGGGGGTGGACTTGTAACACCCGGTTATTTTTAAAGATATGAAAAAAGAATAAAAGTAAACGAAAAGAAAGAAAATGTAAGTAACCCAAGTGGAGGGGTTAAAAGTGTCAAAAAGGCAAAATATCAAAAAGTTGGTACAAAAGTGGGCATGGCCGCCCACTCTTGCTACACACTACTTCCATTTCGGTTCTAGAGAGAGAGCGGAAAACTCTCGGAAGATTGTAGAAGAAGCAGGAAACTCGAAGTTTTTGGTAAGAAATCTCGAATTTATGATGCTTTAGACGATTCTAGACTCGGTTGTATGCTTATAAATGTGATGGTATGTTCGGGCTGTGTATGTATGTGGATTTTAGGTGTAAAGCACGTCTGAGAAAGCTCAAAAGAAGGGTTCAAACCTGAAAAGAAACTAAGGTGAGTTCTAGATCCCCCATTTTACATGTTTTAACTGATTTTGGGGCTGGAAATACATGTATGTACGTTTTTATAAAGTTGGGTTTCACACCCGTAAGTATATTTTGAATGTGCATGTGGGTGGGTGTGATTTGGGGCACTTGATGTTATGTTTATGATATATGTGTATGTTTTGATGCTCAGAATGTTAGAATTAAGCCTATAATATGCTACATTAGGGTTTGGGACTGATTATGAATGTCGTTGGTGTGTTAAGACTGCCTATGCGCCTAAGATTGGCCCATGCGTCCAACTAACTAAACTGCCTAAGTGTTCCCATACGCCTAAGACTTCATGCACCTGAATAGTACCTCATGCGCCTAAACAGTACCTTAGAAAATTATAAGTATAGTCATGGCCCTGAACAGTGGTTCATGCGCCCAGGATTTATGACTAATTGATTAAGTATTGAGGCTCACGCATCCCAATAGTGACCATGCGTCTGGACCTTCCATGCGCCTAAGTGTCTTATGCGTCTGAGAGTTCCATGCGTCCGAACAGGGCCCATGCGTCTGAACAGGGCCCATGCGTCCACACAGGGCCCATGCGTCCACACAGGGCCCATGCGCCCACACAGGGTTGATACGTCCAACACTTAGAGTTTATTTTCAGAAATTTTATGGGAGTCTGTGCAATTAGGGTTTGGGGACGACGTTTGACTAGGATTATTAAATGCTCAATTTCATGCAAATCATGATTACCTCTATGACTCATTATTATTATTATTATTATTATCATTACTGTTACCATTATTATTATTATTATTAACATCATTAATATTGTATGACTGTACGTGGTATGTTTATGATCATAACGTAAAGTATTATCATTAATAAAGTGAAAGATTAATGATGAAGAAAAGTGGAACGTAAATGAATGAATGAAAGTCTTGAAGCAAATGTATGGAGGTGCACGGCTTTGTTGTCGTTAGCTCAACTGTGATGCGGGTTAGCTACCCCGATGGATGCACACAGGGTCAATCCTTGAGATTGACAATGAGGTGAGCGACCATGTTATCGCAAAAGACTCGGATAAAGTGCAATCATTGAGATTGCCAATGAGGTGAGCGTCCCTGTTATCGCAAAAGACTCGGATAAAGTGCAATCATTGAGATTGCCAATGAGGTGAGCGACCCTGTTGTCGCAAAAGACTCGGAAAGATAATGATAAAAGTATGGAATGAAGGAAAGTTAATGAACGGATGATGAAGATAATAATGATATTATCTACGTGTACGTATGATGTGTGATCACATGCAAAAGTAAAGAATGTTTTCTTTTAACGACAGTAAAGTATGATTTATTATAAAACTAGGACTCACTCAGCAATGCTGACTTTTATGCATTTTCAGTTGGCAGGTAAAATGTTGTTGAGGATGGCACGTGAAGCTACTCGGTGGGGCATGACTGACATCAATTCTTACATGATAATATTGCTGTTTTGTAATACAAATGAATGATTCTTTTGTACTCTGAGTAAACCATGATGTATTGCTTAACAACAGCGTTTATAATGAAAAGAATGTTTTTTGTTAAATTAGTTCCGCTGCTTAAATTTGTAATATGTCACATTTTATGTAATTATTGTTGTGAATGACCAACTGTGAGGTGCCCGGGATCGGGGCCTTACAGCTTTAGCATTAATCACTTGCTGCAGCACTTGAGCTCTGGCCAGGGAAAGGCTATGATACACCTTTACCAGCTGATGTCTCACTGAGGGTACTAGGTACTGAAACAGTTCTAGTCGCAAAGTTCACAGGTTCAACTACTGGGCCTTCAACTCATATTTCCCATTTGAAACTAATCTTAAGGTCTAACTCAATATAGTTGATCAACAGTTTTACTTGCTAACCTCTGTCTATATAGCTTGGATATTCTATTAAACTCTTCAAGCACTCTCAGCTAAATCCTCTTAGCCAAACTTTCAAGTTGCCTATTATTATTTGGGTTGTTAAGTGCCATGTCAACTAGAGGAAAATACTATCTCAGGGTTTGAAAATTGAATACTTGTTGTTGCCCCTAAGATTTAGAGGGTACCAGGGCTCTTATATTGATATCATACCTCCATCCTACTATTAGGTTATCATCAGGGTAGGATGGGGGTAGACATAGCCCTTACCCTTCTTGAATATTCTGACTATGAAGTCCCCTTCATAACACATCCGCCTGAATGATTCATTCACAGCAGCTTTGGGAAACAACAGCTCGCCTTTTTAATCATCCAGTCTGAGATAAGATTTGATTATGGTTGTGTTGATTAAAAATGTCTTCCCCTACACTGATGCATACAGTGCCTTCTAACCGTTCAAGATAACCTCTTGGCAGGTCCTTTAGAACTCCAGTAGTTGTTATTCATAGAGTGAAAGGTCTATTGTGAGTTTGTGAGGTAGGATGATTGAGTAAGGAAGCGGCAAACGTCTAAGAAGCCAGGATCTTTATCCGACAATAATAGAGAAACCTGATGGTGTTGCATGTGAAGGTGTACGAAGAAATCTGGCTGGTTTCGGGGTTCAGTGTTGTCCGTTTGATAAAGCTTTGAGATGAATAAATCTAAAAACAATGAGGGTTTATGGTTGAATTCAGTGTTAGAGGTTTGCAGATGAACAAGAAAAAGAAAGAGGGGGAACTATTGTAAGACTATATATATGGTTGAATGTTAGACAAAGTTCATGCAAAATTATAAACTTAGAAATCCGAATCTCAATACCAGCTCTGAAAAATTGCCCAAAAATATAGTTATCTTGGAAGTAGAAAATCTTTCAAAGATAATTTGTATTTGGAAGTTTTTTTTTAAAGAAAACTTTCGAATCCAATTTGACTTCGGAAGATATTATTTAGTTTGACAAACATTGTTTCGGAAGATAAAAAAAATTTCAGAAGATAAAAAAATTAGTTTTTTTAGAATAATTTTGTTTTCGAGACGTATTTGGTTTTGGAAGATAAAAAATTCAGAAGTTTTAGTCAAAGGATAAATAAAGTTTCCTAGACTTAATTGCTTTTGAAAGAAAATTATAATTCAAAACATATAAGTACTTAGAATCATATTTAAACTTCAAAATATATTAGAAATTTTTTCAAAATAACTTTTTTAGTAAGTAGTTAATAGTTTTGAAAACATAATTTTCTTCCAAAGTTAACTTAATGCCTTCCAAAATAAAATATATTTTTAATTCCTAAACTCTAATGAATATTATTTAGAAAAATTTTGAGCAAGATAAACAGTACTTATATGAGTGGTGATATAGACAACTTAAAAAACACACATATTTAAAAAATAATCTTAAAATTAATTTAAGAAAATCTATTCAAAGTTAATTATCACAATAGCTTATACAAGTTAATTAAATCTCTTTTAATCAAAATATTTTGTGAACATGTTAGAATATTATTCATTTATGTTAACTTTGACCAGATTTATAAATCATTTTTTAAAATTATATCTAATCAAATAATATCTGATGTTGATTTGCTTTGTATTTGAGTGTTGCAAAGTATTCTCTTTGATAGAGATATCACTGTTGTTGTCTATATGGATATAAGTCTACTTGAAGTTGAATCCATAGTTTAACATCAGATTTTGAATCCAAAGCACTTTAGCACAGCAGCTTGCAACATCAATGTATTTAGCTTTAGAAATTGATGTAGAAACACAAGATTGTTTCTTGCATTGTCATGAGACTATTTTTGCACTAAGGAATTGACATCCCCCTTATGTAGACTTCATAGTTATGTTGTACCCACCATAATCACTATATGCATATGCATACATATTGAAGTCAGAATTATTTGGATACCAAAGTCACAGCTTGGAAGCTCATTTGAGGTATATAAGAATACTCTTGACAACAAGCAGGTGTGACATCTTAGGGTTGGCTTGATATCTTGCACATATGCAGTGGCAAACATGATATCAGACCTGTTGGGTGTGAGGTACATAAAAGACCCAATCATAGCCCTGTAAAGATGTTAATCAATACACTCCCTATCAAGATCAGATCCTATGGAGTGATTTCTGGCTATAGGTGTCTTAACAACCTTGCACTTAGTCAGATTAAATCTAGTTACTATGTCTTACATATATTTTAACTGGTTTATAAAAATGTCATTGTCAACATGCTTAGCTTGAATTTCTACAAAAATTTGAGTTTCCCCATGACACTTATTTCAAATCTATTATTCATCAGCTTCTCAAAGTTATTGTAAAACTTTGGATTAGTTGACTTAAAGATAATGTTATTTATATGAACTTGAACCAACATCAAGTCATTCACTGTTTCTTTGATAAATAGTTTTTTGTCAATATATCTATTTTGTAACCATGTTGGACAAGGTACTGTAACAGTGTCTAACCCACTTCCTTGTAACTTGATCCAGCCCATAAAAAACTTTGTCAAACTTGCAGACATACTTAGTATGATCTGCGTTTGCAAAGCCAGGTGTTTACTTGACATGCACTTTCTCATCTATCAGTCCATATAAAAATACACACTTGACACCAAGTTAATAGATTTTAAAATACTTGGATGTAGCAAAAGCAATGAATATTCTGACATTTTCAAGTGTTGCAACGGGAGCAAAAATGTCTATGTATTCAATCTGTTATTCTTGAATGTACCCTTGAATGTCTTTTTGTTGATTACAAATCCTTTATCATCATTTTTATTCCTAAAAATCCACTCGGGACCTATTGGTGTCTTCTCATGAGGAATAGTACATAGGTTTCAAAATTTCTCTCTTTTGAATTGAAGCGGCTTCTTCTGTATTTTTTCAACCCAACTTCCAACGAAAGGTTTTCTTTTATGTCACAGTTCATAAGGAGTTTTACTATAAGTTTTGACTACTAAAACTCTATTCTACATATATCAGGCAGTGTTGACTGACTCTGCCTAGAAGCTGATGGGTAGTTTAGATTGTAGCGCATGATCCTTACAGCCTCAATAAATGTTAATTTCTTCTCTGTGCAACACCATTTTACTGAGTAGTTCTAGGAACCCTATTTCATCTTTCATACTATTTTTGCTTGGAATTGAAAATGGCATTAATCTCTTGGACTTTTTTTAATTTTCTAATACATTGGCTTTTTCATGGTCAGCCACCAGTGCCTGATTTAGAGAAACATTCTCTACCTGAAAGCTCCAGTTAAAGCCTCCTTCTTCAACAGCAACAACAACTTGTTGTTTTGCTTGGCATGCATTCTCAGATCTAGGAGCTAAATCAGTATAGCTTGCTTTGGATTGTGTTTGGCAACCATTAATTCTTGGTTCTTTGCACTCCATAGCAAAGTGTCTCATCTGGTTACAGTTGTAACACTTTACTTTACTTTTATTAAGTTCAAACTTTCCACTGGTCATATTACTGTGAAACTTTCCTACAGTTCTTTTGTAGAATTTCTTGTCTCTATGAGTGAGAAGAGACATTTGCTGAAAAAACTTCATATACTCCAGGTTATCTGGATAGATACAATCAAAGTGTTCAAGAGTGAAGAGAAAGTCGACACAACTTTCATCAGTAGACATAAAGTCTTGAGATGAGCTTGTCTCTTGGAATGGGCTTCCTTGGATGTAAATCTCCCCTGGGTGTCTCATGGAAATTGATAAAAGGACCCTTTTGTGAGTTGTCCGGGTAGCAGATAAGATGATGTTGAGTTTCTCTACTACCTTTTTTAACCACAAGAAGTGCTCAACTCTGTTGATTATTGGAAGAGCTGCTGGATGTATTATGTATGTTCATCTGCATCTGGTAACCACTAAGAATACCATAAAGCTCTATGAGAGTAAGGTTAGAGAGTTTTTCAGTTCTTTTAATGGCGACACAATAATGAGTCCATTGTCTGGGAAGAAAGAACATGAACTTTCTCACAATGTTCCTATTTTCAAGCTTAACTCCAACATTCATGAGAGTATCTACAATCTCAACATAACTAACGTATTGTTTAGTAATAGTTTCACCTGATTTGAAAGTGAAATTTTTAAACTGCTGCTTTATAAGGTACTTCTTGTTTTCTTTAGATTCATCAGACACCTCATACATGAGCTTCAGTGTATCACTGAGCTGCTTTGCAGTTTTGCATTTCTTGAAGCATCTATATATAGAGTTGGAAAGAGTAGTTTGGAAAGCGGTCATAACCTTCTGATCTTTATCAATCTTCTTCTAATTTTTCTCAGAATAGTCGGCGACTTCTTTTTGAATCATTCCACCTCCAGCAGTAGCTGAAAAGTTGCTTGAGATGTGAGGTCCTGAGAAAACAAATCTCCACATACTGTTGTCTTAAGACTTGATAAATCCTTCTGTTCTTTGGCTCCAAGTATCAGGAGTGATCAGTAGAGATTTTGTTATAATATCGGTTTCCATGTCAGCATTAGTGAGAGCTGCCATTTGAGCTGGTAAGTTTTTTGGAAACTAAAGGGATTAAAGATGGTGAGATCTTACAACTAAGAGCCTAAAATGTTCTAATACCAATTGCAGGATCGGTACAGGGAGTAATGCAGCAGTTTCATAAGGTTGGACAGAATAAACAAGAACATTAACAAATTAAATAGGAAACCGCTTGTAAAACAAAAAACAAAAATAAATAACACAAGCAGAGTCTAAATATTTGGTTTTCACAAATAGTGTATATTATTCTCAAGTGTTTTAAAATTGTTACAAGGCTTAGTGCTAAAGACTGTTATCTGAGATACTTTATACTATATCCTACAACCGACCATACTTTGAAGCCCAGCTATAACACTAATCTAGTTAACAAGATCTTTGTAAAGTTAAAAGGCATATTGTCTTTTGACTAGTAGCTATAACATGTCATAGTTCACATACCTATCTATTACAAAAATGATAAAAGTATAAAGTAGAAAGTTACAGACTATAAGATCTTAATCTATAATTGACAAAAGTATGCAGATATAGTCAACTTGTATAAGTTGATGAGTTTTTAGACATGACAACGGAAAGTTGTTCAGCTTTTATCAAAAAGAATGTTAGAGAAAGCATGTATTCTTTCTTTTCGGAAAAAATCAATCTCTTGGCTTCGGAAGACTTTGTATTGAAGTTTCGGAACACTTTCGGAAAAAATCAATCTCTTGGCTTCGGAAGACTTTGTATTGAAGTTTCGGAACAGTTCATCTTTGTTCGGAAGAAATGGTTTTTTGGATTCAGAAGATTTGACGCTTGAGAATTTCCTAATGTTTTTGTTAAATC
Organism: Flaveria linearis; assembly: GCA_024085815.1. NCBI lineage: Eukaryota > Viridiplantae > Streptophyta > Magnoliopsida > Asterales > Asteraceae > Flaveria > Flaveria linearis. Next base: position 29,519 of record JABSNV010000278.1, on the reverse strand, counting down.
TTCCGAAGTAACTTTCCTTGTACTTTAGTATGCATATTTAGAGCTCTTTGGTTGCATCAGCATCTGAGTTAACTCTTACAGAATGATTTGAAAAACATCTAGAAAATATTTAAAAGAGACTTATATAATTATAAAAAACACGTTTTAAATTGTATATTTATTAAATATACAATTAAAACTTATTTAACTTCGGGTTGGTTTTGTTAATTTAAATAGTTGTAAAAATAGCCCTTCAATGTTAAGAAAAGGTTTCTAACTTTCAAAACAACTCCTGGAGTAAAGAAATCAAAATATCATTACGTTTAACCGACAAAACTAAAAGAGTTAGTGGTTAGAAACCAAAACTTTTATAAAATCTAAACTCAGGATCTGATATGACAAAAGGTTTATTTTTGAGTCAAAATGGACAAAACACAGTGGGTAAAACAATAACTTAATGATTGAAAATTGTTTTAATGAAATATGTAAGTATAAATTTTCAACTTATAGACTTTTGGTTCTCAATATCATCTAATTATAGACTTATCAACATATAATAAAAACGATTCTATCACATATTCTTCTTAATAACAACATTAGTTGTAAGTTGTTTTCAACATAAAACACTTATAATTTTGTGAGAAATTAGTTACATAATATTAATATTTATTGATCTAATTTTATTAAAACATGAATAATTGTTTTATCATCATCACCTATACAAAAATCTTTAAGTTAATTTTAGTTTTGCTGCTTAACATTTGACGAAAATAACAATTTTACTTCAAAAAATTAAAAACATCAACTTACATTCCAAAGTTTTATAAATTGTTTCAATTTGAATCCAAAAGTTTCATTATATTGGATCAAATTGAAACTAATGAAATTTAAAATTGAAACAACTTAGAAACTTTTGTAGGTAACATGATGTTTTTAATCTTATAGAAAAAAATTATTATTTTTGTCAAATCACAATGAACAAAACCGAATTTAACCTTATATTCTTTTTATTATTTAAAACTTTTCAAATTTATTTGAGCATAAAGTAAACGAGTGGTTAGATTACATTATAAGATGATCTAGAAAGTAAAGCACACAATTAAAGATTATAATTACTATATTTTCCTAATGTATTACTTAACAAGTTTTGTGTGTATCTAAATTTTATTTTTCAGAAGTATTTAGAGAAGTTAATGTAATATATGGTCTTTTTTTTAAATAATGATAAGTTATCTTGCAGGCACGTAACAATTTGATATTTTGTGACATGTTTCATGTTTGCTTTTGTATATTATTGATGTTAAATATAGTTAAATCAAATAATGAACATCTTTTTTTGGCTGATATTGAACCCTTTCTTCAACAATTCAACCCATGAATTAAATCAGAAAATCAATATTTTTTTGTTTAACATTTATCTCTTATTTAACTGGTACACTACAGGGGTCACTAACCTAATTCATATCAAACCAAAATACAAAACATTAAATTAAATACTACATAAAAAATATAAAACTACAAATTGAATAATAAACATTAAAATTAAACTAAGGGCTGTTTGGTAGCCTCTTAATGGTTCCATTAAGAGGCTACCTCTTAACCGTTAAGAGGTTGAGTGTTTGTTTTGAAAATAAGATGCCTCTTAACTGAACCATTCAGTGCTGAATGATTCAGATATAAATTTCTCTGAATGACGTTGTAGACACCAATTACCCTCAAAAACTCATCTTCATCTTCATCTTCGATCTTCATCTTCCTTCGATCTTCATCTTCATCTTCGATCTTCATCACAGCCTCTTCATCTTCGATTCACCACAGCCTCCTCCGCCATCCCGATTCACCACGCCTCTTCATCTTCATCTTCGATCTTCATCTTCATCGCCCGATTCACCTTCGACCCCGACCACAGCATCACCGCCCGCCACATCACCGCCCGACCACAGCATCACCGCCCGACCACAGCATCACCGCCCGATTCACCTTCGACCCCGACCCGATTCACCTCCGCCATCCCGCTTCCTCCGACCTCCCGATTCACCTTTGACCCCGACCACAGCATCCGAAAGAAAACCCTACATCCCATCTTCATCTCGCTCTCTTCTTCCTGATTCCTACGCTTTTAGGGTTCGTACAAACCTCTGTGTTCATTCAATTAGCCTTCGTGCTTCAGATTCAAGCTCTCGCTTCGTTGTTCAATGCATGTCTACTGTAACAGGTGAGTTTTCATGATTATTACGATTTATTTGATGTGCTATTGGATGACATTTGGGTGATTTTTCGTCTAGAACAGGAGAATGTGAGGAGATTTTGAAGGATATTGCAGAGAGAGCAGGGGGGAATGGAAGTTTCAGCTACAGTCGGTTCTTTGCTGTTGGTTTGTTTCGGCTTTGGAGTTGTCAAATGCAACAGATCCCACCATTTTGGAGAAGGTAATAGACATTCTAGCAATACTTATCTGTTCTTTTGTCCATTAATTGAATGCTGATTCTATGGTATGTGCTGATGCTTACAACAAAAGTGTGTGTATATGCACAAACATACATGAATATATGTAATGTGTGTACCATGGTGGCAGTAGAGACATTACTTGTAAAAACAAAAGAAAAAGAATGGGATTAATATTATAATCTTTCTCTGAGATTGGGCATCTTCTAGGAACTACATTCTTGTTCTTTGACATCATATAGGCCTTGGAAAGAGGCAAATAAATGGTCTTGATGTGGCCTAACTATGTTCTACACTTCTACATTAGAAGATGTCTTGCAGATTATTGACACAAAATGGAAGTGAACATAATGTTTAAACACTTGTTTTATGAACAGGTTGTAATATTGATGAATAATTTCAAAACTAAAAAGAAAGTGTTTTACATAGGTTCAGCCAAAAATTCACAATCCAAATAAATCCTAAGGTTACTGAAATTTACTTCTTAAGATAGACTAGCGGTAAACAATCATCATACAGACTCTAACAAGTGTGCATCTTCATTTGTGCATCTTCATCACACAGCATCATGAGACACGACTAGTTCTTTTACCTTGATACTAAAGAATATTGTTTGAGCGCTAAATAGAAAGTAAAAGGTTGATAAAATGCTGGTTTAGGTTGTAAATTGGTTTGTAAATTGGTTTGAATATTGATGGTTTGAATAAACTTTGGTTTACTAGTTTATTATCAATGGTAGTTTTAAAGTTTGTTTCTTTTTGTATTGTTTGAAGAAAATGGCTCAAAAAAAATTAGGGTTAATTGGAAGCAAGAGGGGGTTGAAAGATTCGTGGGTTTATGGCTCCATATCGTAGTACGAGGTATTGGTTAGCCGATTTTCGACGACAACGTGCATTAACTAAGGAAGAAAGATTCAATCATGCTCATTCACAACTTAGAAATGTTATTGATTAATATTTGAATTACTTTGTAATTGGATATTAGTATGTTGTATTTGAAAGTGTATTTGGATATTAGTATTTTGTATTTGAAATATTTTGATTTTGAATTTTAATATGTTGTATTTTGTTAACCTATTGATCATTCACGTACAGTCATTCAGACATTTAACCAAACAGATACATTTTATTCAGCCCAAAATATTCAGAGGGGTAAATTTGTCATTTTGTACAGTCATTCAGAGATTCAACCAAACAGCACATTTTGGTTCAGCACTTACTGGTTCAGAGCCTCTTAACCATTCAGACCTCTTAACCATTCAGCACTTAATGATTCATATCATACCAAACAGCCCCTAAGTGACCCTTTCAATACATCAGATCATATCTTTAGATTAAAATTACACAGGAGGGTTATCTAGAAAACATATGATATATAGGAATTTGAAAACATACCCTATAGTTTCCAATAAATTCCCAACCTATGTAAAATGCCTGAAATCACACCCCAAAACAATATCTCCACAAATATAACATAAAACAAAATCCCCACTCTTCTTGAATCCCAACATCAATGAAAATGTGTTTTTGAATCCAATATATCTGCATCCATTACAACACTTCATTTTCAATTCTTTTGTTTTAAACTCTTCACTTTGGATCAAGTTCTACTTTAGGGTTTGACTGTGTCAGGTCGGATTGGGTTCGGTTGACTGAAACACTTTTTGTCATTTCCATACATATTTAAAGGATGATTCATGTATCCTCTTAAAACTTGAGTGATATGATATTTACCAAACAAAGAATCTTGATAACAAATATACCCCGTTTTCAATATATACGAAATTTTAAGTGTCTTAACTGGGTATATTGACGTCGCAAGTTTGAAGGGGTATATGAAATTGGCCCCAGTAAATAATGTGTTACTCATGACACATAAACTATCATTACATGCTGTAATAATCTAAATTGAGTGAAATTATTTATAAAATTAAAAGGTTCAAAAATTTGACTTTAGACGACTTCAAATCTTGAAACTTCACCCTATTGTTAAATTCTTTATGTTGGATAGGTTTAAATCGTTCAAGATAAAACACAACCCATTCAAATGGTCCGAAATTGCCAAGTTAGACTTGCTAGATGTAAAAACTTACCAGGGTATTATGGGGATTATCATAGTACCAGCCATTAAAAAATCCTGCAAAGATCCCTTCAGCTGCCATAACATAGACAAGCATTGCATTCATCCCAATCCATTCCAATGGCATAAACAGATACCTCAACCTCCAGATATCCACCTGGAAGTCAGGCCTTTTGTTTAAAATTTTATTATAACTAAATGAATATAATGAACTTTAATTTAATGATCTTAACCAAGCACTTTAGACACTGACTTAATTAGTCACATGAATGATTCTTTTAGTACATTATTTACGTAGTGTACACATAGTAATTGATATTTGTTACACAAATAAACAATAGAGAAAGTTCCTTTGAAAACCACAAAAGCAAAAATGGAAGGCAAAGATCTTAATCAAATATGACTATCCCATGCACAATGTACACACCTTTCATTCACATGTGAATAGACTTATGTAAATCTGCAAGCCTATATTCACATGTGAGTACTCAAGCTTGACTCTTCACTTTTTCTAAAACCTAGTTCTTCTTATGTGAACTTGCCTCTATACTATACATATATGGGTGTCTATATACACAGGCGCACACACATACATATGTGTAGGTATAGATATATAGATATATGTGTGTTTGTGTTTGTGTTTGTGTATGTGTCTCTCTTCTTTATATATATATATATATATATACATATATATATATATACATATATGTGTGTGTGTACGTCTACACACACCACACACACATATATATATGCATATATTTATATATATAGAGAGAGACACTATATATACATATATACACGCATGTATGTGTGCATGCATATGTGCTTGTGCATGCATGCGAGACCGTTGTGGGTACTTGCATGTGGATGCGCGAGCGTCCCCGTGTCTACACATATGTATACACAATAAATGTATGTTTAAATATGTACACTCCCTCCATTCCCTCTATTAGATGTCATGCTTTCACGGTTTCACCTTAAAAGTCAGTATTCAAATTTTCAAGATTCATAATTGTAAGTTATATATGTTCTGATACTATATTTCTGATACTATATTTCTTGTGATCTCTAATACTATATTTCTTGTAACCTTTTCAACATAACGAACCGTAATCCAAACGGAGATCGATGAAACAACTCAAACGACGCAACAAAACAAGTGTTATTGTAGAAGCATCACAGTCGATGAAGTAAGAGAGCTTTGAAGAAAATGTCAGACAGACATCCCGATTGAAGTGTGGAAGTGCCTAAGAAAATGGCTAACAGACAGGAAAGATGCCAGAGCAGTGGAGAAGCAGTGTCATTAAATAAGAAAAAAGGAGATGTCCAATGTTGTGCAAATTACAGGGGAATAAAGCTATTGAGTCACACGATGAAGCTATGGGAAGAATTGTTGACACGAGAATTAGACGAGAAACTCAGATAGCGGTAAACCAATTTGGATTTATGCCAGGCCGCTCTACAACAGAAGCTATACACGTCATAAGGAGGATAATGGAGAAATATAGAGAAAAGAAAAGAGACCTGCATATGGTATTCATTGACCTAGAAAAAGCATATGACAGTGTGCCGCGGAAACTCATCTGGGAAAGTCTACAACTTAGAAAGGTACCAGAAAGGTATATCAAAATAATAAAGGATATGTATGACGGGGCAAAAACATGTGTACGAGCACCTGTCGGAGACACAGACTACTTCCCGTGGAAGTAGGACTCCACCAAGGATCGGCATTGAGCCCATTCCTCTTCACAGTGGTGCTGGACGAGATGACCAAGTCTATACAACAGCCAGTCCCATGGTGTATGCTGTTTGCGGATGATATTGTCTTAATATCAGAATCTAGGACGATGCTTAACGAGAGATTAGAACAGTGGAGAGCAGCAATAGAACGCAGGGGCTTAAGGATAAGTCGCTCTAAGACAGAATACATGCATTGTAACTTTAGTGGTGAGGCCGAAGAGGACACCCAAATCAGTATCCAAGGCATGGCGGTCCCCCGGACGTCTAGGTTCAAATACCTTGACTCGTACGTACAGGAAGATGGAGAGATACACAGCGATGTAGCACACCGTATACAATCAGGATGGTGCAAGTGGAGAGCAGCATCAGGGATTTTGTGTGATAAGAGGTTCCCAGCAAAACTAAAGGGAAAATTCTACAGAGTGGCAGTACGTCCAGCTATGTTATACGGCACAGACTGTTGGGCCATAAAGAAATCGCACGAGAGACAAATAGAGGTCGCAGAAATGCGAATGCTGAGGTGGACGTGTGGACACACAAGATTGGATCGGATAAGAAACGAAGTCTTTCGCCAGAGGCTAGAGGTGGCGTGTATCACAGAAAAAATAAGAGAGGGAAGATTAAGATGGTTTGGGCACGTGAAGAGGAGAACGATGGCAGCACCAGTCCGAGGCTCCGAGCAGTAGAGAACATCAGCTTAGAGGGTAGGAGGAGCAGGGGTAGACCTAGGTTGACTTGGGACGAGGTTATTAGGAGAGATATGATGGACTTGCATCTCTCTGAGAACATGATCGAGGATAGAAGTGAGTGGAGGCGTAGAATTAAAATTAAGGACTTTTAGTGGTTTTGTGGGTGGGAAGGGTATACGGTGACATATGGCCGTACCCCACACGTTAGGTGTAGTTCTCCTCATCTAGCCTTTTTGGGTGTTACATGCGCATTATCTATTATCTAATTCTTCTTGTGATATATATCATTGTGTTAATGCTTCGTATTATGATGGTTATTGCCTTTGTTATGCTTTGTTATATGCTTTGTATATGCGTTGTATTATGATTGTTATTGTTATTGCCTGTGTTAACGAGTCGGGGGTCTCTTCGGAAGCGGTCTCTCTATCTTTCTAGATAGAGGAAAGACTTGCCACCATATACCCTCCCAGACCCTGCTCTTCAGCGGGAGACACTAGGTATGTTTTTGTTTGTTTGTTTATATATACTCCCCGTCAAGAATCAAATATATTTATATATACCCAACTTCAAACTGAAAGCAACTCGTTTGGCTTCAAACTCTCAAGTCTATTGACACTTGAAAGTCAAAAGTAATTGCTTTTGGGGGCAGAACTAGGAAATGAAGGGCACAAAGTTAGTCATTACATTACCATTATGTAGAAGAAGGAGAAGACCAATGCTGCTGCCCCTGATGTTACACAAACATAACTAAAAGTGTATAACTGTTTATTTAGAGGAATTGCTGCACAAAATAAGAAATGTACAGTGAGAGACTTCATAGATCAAGGCAAGTATCATAGGTGGAAAGATGGGTTGGTTCAGGGAGATGGACAGCAGGTCGAAGCGGGTCGGGTCAGTTTCATTGTTTAACCAGAAACAATTTCTTTCACAATTCTTTTTATAAATAATTGGTGAGTTAAATTACATAAAATTAGAAAAAAACTATATATCATTACAGTTTTAGGAGGTTGTATGGGCTGAAAATACACTGAACCAGTTGACCTGTTCTTTTTATTATACCAGTTAAAACATAAAAAAGCGATTGACATCACTCCATTTATATGTAAACAGGTCAAAAATTGACACCCCTAGTGAATATAAACTAGATCAATTATCGGGTTCATTATATGGAAACAAACCATCTGTGAAATGAAGGACAATTCCCAAACAAGGAGCCCAAGACCCATCAAAATCCAATGTGTCAGCCTAGATGAGTGATCCTGAAAATCATACGTAAATTAAGAAGCAATAATTTGTTCTCAGGAAAGGGATCTAGTTACAGTTTTGTAATTATAATTTTTAGAACTTGAACTTATATTTCATATTAATCGATACTAATTGTATTTCTCATCGTTCAAAAATGTGATGAAAAACGGATCAATTTTAAGTCTGAAGTTGGTGTTTCACCTTGAAAGTGAAACTGTACCATCTCTTTTGGTTTAAGTAGGAAGAAATGAACCAACCTTCATCTGTATGAGTACATGCCCAAAGTGCACTCCAATATTGTAGAGAGAATTGCAGAAAAAGAGCTGTTGCAGTCCAAAAATGTGTGTATAGTTTATGAGAACAAATGAAATAAAGCAAAAGACAAGATGTGCATAGATTGGAAAAAAATAGGATATGGGCATGTCAAGTAACGGGTCAAAACAGGGTCGACTTAGAATGGCCATTTTTTTGAGATTTTACAAATAACTAATTTGTTAAATAAAACCATTTAATGTGGTTTATGCTTCAAACGCTCAGTGATCATAGGCTAAGTACTTCCTCTTTTATATGTATTTTCATATTTTGTTTAATCTGAAATTATGTAACCTTTCTACAGATCTATGTCCAGTGTTATAAAATCACAAAAAGATTTTCACACCATCTTTCTTATATCAATGTCCAATATTTTTTTTTTAAATGATAATCAATCTGAAATGTTTCCAAATATTTCATTTCAAGCTGAGCAGGTGGAAAACAAGTTAATATCTCTGAAGTTTTCTTTCAATTGTTTTCTAGCCTCCACAACCAAAGCAGACCTTAAAATTCCTTCAGGTTCAAAAGGTGCCAAACACCAAGATGGAGCATCCTTCTTGAAAGGACCCTCATAAGGGGATCTCTTGGTGCAAGCCTGCCATTGCAATTAAAATATTATAAAACCTTTAGCAAATTAAAAACTAAAGATCTAGAGGTAGCAGTTTTAACCCATTTACTTACAAATGGGTCTATATGGGTTGTGTTTTACCTTAAAAGTGGGTCAGATGAGCTAAATGTCACCCAAAATATGATGTTAATGCAAATATTATTATTATTATCATATTTTTTTGTAACTTAGTAAAGAAAATATTTAAAATATGAAGAATACATTTTTTTCAGGCCAACCTGCCCTGTTTCAACCTGTTCTAATAATATTGATTTCAATCTGACCTGCTTTGACTCGTTTACCCTATGTGCCATGAATATGCAACCTCTAGTAAGAGATATGAAAATGAAAAACATATAGAAAGATGTTGAATTTGTGGTGACCTTAGATCTCTTCCAAGCAGGATGGGGATACATATGATTGATGCCAAGCACTTGTCTATCTATATAACCCACTGCATTACATGGAGGATCAAGTTTTCCTCTCACATCACAAGCTACCTGACAAAAAGACCACAAAACAGGTTGGGTAAGGCCATAAACAGGTCAATTTTAAGTAAGAGCCGTAACCGGTTGGGTTGATCCAAAAAGACTTTTTTTCTCCATTTTTATATTTTAACAAATAGTTAATGTGTAAAATAGGATTACAAAAACAATCTTGTTGAATTAGAAATCTAAATTGTCGTTTAGAGTGATTTAGGAGCTTATAAAAATATGCTTTGGGTCACTTTCAACATAAACTCTCAATTTGACCTGTTCTTTTTTAGAGCTAAACTTGCTATTAAGCCAATTTGAACCATTTGAAATATAAAAATAACCTGCATGGACCCATTTATAACTAAATAGTTTGAAATTTCCCCTTCTAAAAGTGTAAGAAACTCAACTTCTCTCCACAATGAATGATTCAGACATAACCTTGAGGATATACTAATGTAGATTGTCAAGTTACTTATATGATACTGTTTTTGACCTATCATGAGAATTGAAATCTTAGGGATTAAATCATAGATTAAACAACTATCCATTGAAGCAATACCTAATAACCACATAAATAGGAATCTTAATTACTAAGGCAAAATCAACTACATTTCAACTTTTTTTATAAATAAAAGATGTATTTTACCTTCTTCTGACAAACAACTGAAGCGAATGCCAATACCATAAACAAAAATGTTGGGTTCTAAAATTGAATTACTGAACTTGACCTCAAAATTCATGAAGAACCTTTTCTTTGAGAAATTTTGAGAGTGATACATACGGTTAAAATCTTTCCATAATCTGGGCTGTCTGTATTGTGGACTGTGAACTGCCAAGTGGGGACATAAGTTCCATAAATAACTGCCAGGTAAACTGTGAGAACACAAACACCAAGCAGCCTGCAATTTTTACATTTGAACATTGTGGTCACTCAACAGTTAAATGAGATAGATCAGCAAAATTAGAGGTGGCAAATGGACGGACAGGAGGTCGTGTAGTGGGTCACAACAGGTAACTTCTTGGTGAGAGTCGTTCAGTTTGGGTTGACTAGAAACACTTGTTGTCTAAAAAGTTTTAATTATTTATGAATTATTATAAATCTCAAATATGATTTAAAGAATTTACATGTTTCAACAATAATAAGTTTTTCATTAACAAAATGGTTCAGGATGTTTTTATGGAATAAAAGTCCACATTCAACGTTTGATCAATTATTTTAAGCTAATATTTATTTATTTTACCCATCTGACTATTTAGAAATAAAACATAAAACAAATAAACCCATTTCATGAGTCAATATTGGCAAATACCAGTGCCAAAGTACAACTTATATATGGAAAACCCTGCAGGTGGTAGTTCCTTGGCTTGTGCACCATGAGTTGCAATTTCCAACATTCCAACAATGAAATATGCAAGGGCAATTCTCTAGAAAATAAACCCATATCATAAATCCTACCTAAAAACAAAACGTCACTAATCATTGTGACAAGTCTTGGAAAATATTGTAATTATAATTACCTGGAGAATACCACACCACCTGATATTTTCATGTCAACACCGTATGTTAATTTGTCAGGAGCATGTGAGAAACCACCTTATGACAATGCATGAACATGAAATAGTGTAAGAAAAATTTCATCTATTAAATGGAGAAGTACAGAATTTAATTTAAAAAAAAAGAAACAAATAAGTTATTAGTCAAAGATTAGTCTTAATTGCAATAACAACCTAAATCCTTTTGTTCAAAGATTTAGTCATCAATCTAATAATACTGCTTTTGTTATCTTAGTTAGCACTATCTTATTTACAAAAAAAAATGGACAAAGAAGTATTTGCAGTTAACCCTACCCGGCCACGCCTAACCTATTCAACCTGTTCTAGAAAACTGGTCTGTTGCAACCAGATTACATCTTGACCTCACCCATATTGCCACCTCTAATTCTTCCCATTCCAGAAGTCATTACTATTTTCCACATTAATCATACTCTTCCTATCTATAGAACTGCCTAACCATGAGGAACTAAATGACGTGCTTGATCTACAACATGAAGATGACACATGTAACTAAGTAGACGCCTCAGTCACCTTTAGAGCCAAAATGATAAAGACTCAAAGACAAGCAGGCGATTAGATTAAATTTATTGAAAAATGATAGGCCCGATTCGAGAGGGGATATGTCTCCATACAAAGAACCAGGAAAAAATCAATAAAATAATCTGAACTGCCCAAAAGTGAAAACTAAGCCTGCTATTTATAATCATAGTAGTTACTCATGATCTCCTGATTTCTTGCTCGTAGATTGCTCCTTCCCAGAAAACATTTTGACCACCATAAACTGCTCCTTCCCATTAAATGTTTTGACCACCAATTTTTGGGATGAATGGATCATATAGAATATTTCCAAAAATAGAGTTAAGACCCATCTCAGCTGACTTGTCCCGCTTATGCCTTCTAGAATAGACTTTTATGTTGGGTAATCGTTTGGTTTAATGGGTCGACAGTTGATATTTTAGGTGCTTATGATTTAATGGGTTAATTTGCAAGGAATAAATTAAGTCTCAAAAGGTTTTCACGTGAGCTGCATGCTGGAAGTTTGAAGTATTTATATTTTTTGTTTGGTTTATTTTAATTGTTTAATAAGTTAGACTTGGTATACTGTTGACCGAATGTGGAGGTGAACGTTGGATATACACGTTGGGTAAAAGGTCTTGAGTTTACCAATTCTTTAGGTGGTAGTTAGCTATTTTCTTGTTCCCATGATGTAGTCTGTAAGGCTATTTATAGCCCATATTTTATTGAGTAAAAACATAGCTTTCATTTCTTTTCATTTACACATACTTTTCACATATATACATCCATACGAGAGTTTGTGTGTGTTTTCTTTAGTGTGTTAGTGTGTGTAAACAAGGGGCCTGAACCAACATTTGGTATCAGAGCTTCGTGTTGGTTGAAGGGGGTGCGATATTTATGTGATCGCAGGCAGCCGAGAGTTTATGTTCTAGGGGATCAAGAGGGTAGAAGAAACAAGTCGTGATTTAGGCCAAATCAGTGGGCTTGTTAACCCAGAGTTGTTGATCGAAGAACAAAGAAGGAGGTTAAGGAACCAGCGGGTGTTAATCAAAGCTGTAAAACAGCAGGTGAAAGGAAGCAAAGGTGTTCGCAAGTATACTTTCAAGCAGTGTTTTAATTGATTATTAAACCTTGTAGTGCAGTGAATTGCAAGAATGACTACACCAAAGGATCAAGCAGTGGCCGTTGTCAAGGATAACAACACCGTGTCTCTTCAATGTCCGATGTTGTCATCCACGAATTACACGGTATGGGCTATGAGGATGCGGGTCATTTTCAATGTTCATGGGGTGTGGGATATGATTGAACCGGGAACAAATCTGGATGCCAAGAAGAACAATCTTGCAATGGCTCTCTTGTTTCAATCCATGCCCGAGGAACAAACGTTGCAGATAGGAAATCACAAAACCGCAAAGGAGATGTGGGATGTTCTCAAAACCCGTCATTTGGGTGCGGATCGGATCCGGGAGGCAAGACTTCAAACTCTAATGGCAGAGTTTGAAAATCTCAGGATGAAGGACCAAGGTGTTATCGATGACTTTGCTAACAAGTTGTCCGAGTATGCTTCTCGAGCCGCCTCACTTGGTTCGGAAATTGAAGACATCAGATTGGTTAAGAAATTTCTTAACGGGTTGCCTAAACGTTTTATTCATATGGTGGCTTCTATAGAACAGGTTGTAGACTTGAAGACCATCGGTTATGATGATGTTGTGGGTCGACTTAAGCCTTATGAAGAAAGGGTCAAGGATGAGGAGACCCAAACCGATCAAAATCAACTTTTGCTTGCAGGTACGGATGAAAAAGCAAAAGAAAAGAGCATAAGTGTGAGCATTGTGGCTATGGAAACTCGAACCGTGACGACTATGGGCGTGGCCGAGGTGGAGGTCGGGGTTCCGGTAGAGGTCGAGGAGATGGTCGAGTACAAAGGGACAAGAGCCACGTGAAGTGCTACAAGTGTAATGAGTTCGGGCATTACTATCGGAGTGTCGAAGTGGGAGAAAAGGAGGAGCTCAACTTGACTCATCATGAGGATGATGAACCGACGTTGCTCTAAACGAGTGGTGTGAACAAACGATTACGGGGGTGATTGTTGGTAAATTTTGGTTTAATGGGTCGACAGTTGATATTTTAGGTGCTTATGATTTAATGGGTTATTTGCAAGGAATAAATTAAGTCTCAAAGGTTTTCACGTGAGCTGCATGCTGGAAGTTTTTGAAAGACTTAGAGTATTTAATATTTTATGTTTGGTTTATTTTAATTGTTTAATAAGTTAGACTTGGTATACTGTTGACAGAATGTGGAGGTGAACGTTGGATATACACGTTGGGTAAAGGTCTTGAGTTTACCAATTCTTTAGGTGGTAGTTAGCTATTTTCTTGTTCCATGAGTAGTCTGTAAGGCTATTTATAGCCCATATTTTTTGAGTAAAAACATAGCTTTCATTTCTTTCATTTACACATATCTTTTCACTAATTACATCCATACGAGAGTTGTGTGTGTTTTCTTTAGTGTGTTAGTGTGTGTAAACAAGGGGCTGAACCACATTTTAGTGGTATTGTATCATTATTCCCCGCCGGGTAAAACGCCTTGTCCTCAAGGCGAAAAGAGGGGAGTTGAGTAGCTAACAGGTCATAGTTTCCCATGTGGCTTCTTCCATTGGACGCCCATGCCAAGAAACAAGAAGCTCTAAAACTGTTGTCCTGCCTCCTGGACCCAAGGTGGCCCAACGACAGAATGTGGTTGAAGATCAAGTCCCAGTCCCGAGTGATAGGCAACGGAGCAATGGAATCAGAAGTAAAAGAACCGTGAGCGGGTTTAAGCATGGAGATGTGGTATACAGGGTGTATCCGAGCCTCCGATGGTAATTCAGCATAAGCAACAGGTCCCACCTTGCGTTTAACACGGCAGGGTCCAAAAAATCTTAGGGATAACTTTTCAAATCAACGGTTTAGCTAAAACTTTCTCCCGATAAGGTTGAATTTGAGGAACACAAAGTCGCCAACCTGAAAGGACACATCACGACGTTTTTAAATTGGCCAAAGTTTTCATACGATCTTGAGCTTTTTGCAGGTTAGCGCGGATAAGCTTTAACATATCGTCCCCGTCAATTAACTGCTGTTTTAATTCTGCATTTTTGGTTTCAACCATAACATAGGGGGCTAGTGGGGAGGTTCGCGTCCATAAACAGCAGATAACGGGGTGGTACCTGTGGAAGTGTGGTAACCTGTGTTATAAAAAGTATTCTGCCCAAGCCAGGTAAAAGCTCCATTTGGTAGGTTGTTCATGGGCAAAACACCGTAAATAGGCCTCCAAACAATGGTTCAATACCTCCGTTTGTCCGTCAGTTTGAGGGTGGTAGCCAGTGCTAAGTTTAAGGTTGGTGTGAGAGAGGCGAAATAGCTCCTGCTAGAAGTTGCTGAGAAAGATACATCCGATCGGATACAATTGATCGAGGAAAACCATGTAAACGAATAATCTCGGCAAAAAACGGACGCCACCCCTTTGGCGGTAAAAGGGTGGGATAAAGGCAAAAAATGGCCATACTTACTTAAGCGATCCCCACCACGAGTATGGTATCATATCGATTGGAAGTGGGCAACCCCACTTAAAATCCATTGATATGTCTTCCCATATCCGAGTAGGTATCGGCAGAGGTTGTAAAACCCTGCTGGGGACAAAGTCTCGTACTTTTGCTGCTGGCAAGTGAGACCACTGTTGCAAAAAGACGCAATCCTGTTTCAATTTAGGCCAGTAATACTTGGCAGAAATACGTTTCATGGTTTTCAAAAATCCACCGTGACCAGCCATGGGTGTTGCATGAGCCTCATGAGGATCTTTTGCTTTAACGGGAACATCAGGGATAAATACCCATTTTTATAAACAACAGCTGACCCACCAGAGAGAAATCCGCCCAAGAAGCGGGATCCGACGCCAGAAGATGTAATGATATTAACTGTATAAGGATCAGACTGCAACCAGCTTGGATATCTACAAGTTCGGGACAATACGGGATAGCCAAAGTAAAAAAAAATCACTTGAATGCGGACGACGGGGAAAGAGCATCAGCGCCACGGTTTTCTTTTCCAGCTCTATGGATAATTGAAAATCGTGGCATGAGAGCTTAAGTAGTAAACGCTGCTGCTCGGTGGTCGTGATCCGCTGTTCCAGCAAAAAATTTAAGGTGTAATGGTCAGTACGAATAAAAAATGGCGACAGTAAGTAATGATTCCATTTTTGCACTGCCAACACCAAGGCCAACATTCGCTGTCATAAGCCGACTTCAATCGATTTGAGGGAGAGAAAACTGCTGAAATATGCCACGGGATCGTTATCTTGAGATAAAATGGCTCCAACACCATCAGAAGAGACGTCAATTCTACCATAAATGCTTCGTGAAATCTGGTAAACGCAGTACGGGGTGGTGGTGAGAGCCTTGTTTTAACTAGTCAAAAGCCTAGTGGCTTGTTTGTCCATAAGAGCCCATCTTTTTTAGTAAGAGCGGTGAGTGCCTGGCAATCAAACATAGTTCCTGACAAACCGTTGATAATACCCGGTTAAGCCCAAAAAGCCCGAACTTCACGAACAGTAGAAGGGGTGGGCATGATTGAACTTCTTGGATTTTTTCAGGCTCAACCTAAACTCCTTTGGAAGTAATCACATGCCCTAAATACCACCCTAGGCTGCCCAAAACAACATTTTGATTTCTTGGCAAAGAATTGATGAGTTTGTAATAATTCCAGGGCCTGTTCGAGATGAGTAAGGTGTTGTCCATGCTACTGCTGTAAACTAAGATGTCATCAAAGAAAACCAAAATGAAACGACGTAAATATGGGCGAAAAAGGTCGTTCATTATAGCTGAAAAGTTGATGGAGATTTGTTAAGCCGAAAGGCAACCTTGAATTCATAATGCCTGAATGGGTTCGAAAGGCTGTTTTTGATATGTCTTGCACATTAACCCGAATCTGGTAGTACCCTGAGCGCAAAAGCAAGTTAGAAAATACCTTTGCCGATAAACTCATCAATAGCTCATCAATGTTAGGGATTGGATATTTATCTGCTACAGTAATTTGTTTAAGGCAGTAATCCACACACATCCGCCATGAATTATCTTTCTTTTTCAGCAACAAGTAACGGCTCACTCTTTGTCGCTCTCTCTCTAGCTCTCAACGGCTCCCTCTCTGTCGCTGCCCTAACACACCGGCCAACGGTCGCCGGTCAACATCATCGCCTTGTTGACGCCACCGACAGGTCACCACCGACAAGTCAAAGGTCACCGCCGGCCAGCTTCTCGCAGGTAAGTTCGCCTACACCACCTACAGCCTCCACCTCACAGGTTGCTCGCCCGTGCTCGCTGGTTTGTTAGTGCACGGCTGATTGTGCTGTTGACCTCCGCTCGTGCTCGCTGGTTTGTTTTGGTTCACGGTTGAAACTTTCTGTTGGTGTTCTAGGTTAAAACCCTAGATATATTGATAAAGTCAAGTACCAAATTGGGTGGTGCTAGTTGGTTCTGGTTGTTTTGCTAAAGGATTGGAATACCCTAACTTGGGTACCCTGGTGAGTTCGTTCCATCATTCTCTTCTTCCTGTTTTTTTATCTGCATCACAAATATTCTCCTGTTTTAGGCATTGTTGGGATGGGTTAGGAGGACCAGCACTGTTTTAACAGGGAGAGCCATCCCTGGTCTATTTGTGGGCATCTAATTGTGTTCTTAAGTCTCTGTTCTACCTGTTTGTGGGAACCCCCCGCTGTCAGATCTTTCTATCCTTTTATATTCTGTTTTTAGTTCTAGAATAACTTTGGTAGATCGTTCCTTACCGGGTTACATTTTCTCATTTCTAGCTATTTGAAATATTGCTGCGCTTTCCGGTATTTCATTTATTGCGTTATATCTCTAGTGTTTGGGTTTTTTACTTGTTGAGTGTGTTTAACGTGTGCTTGCTTTCTTTCTAGTATCTCTAGTTGTTTGTGTTTTTTACTTGTTGAGTGTGTTTAACGTGTGCTTGCTTTCTTTCTAGTGTCTTGGCTGTGTTTTTATTGTTTGGTGGTTGTAGTAGACTCTGCCTGGTATAATAGATAGTACGACCCAATATGCTGCCGCCCCGAGACCATGTTCGGTGAGGAGAGGTGCCAAGACAGGGAATAACGTTTGTAGATTAAGAGTGGCATCGTGGAATGTAGGAACCCTAACTGGTAAGTTACTAGAGTTAATTGATGTGCTGAGGAAACGTAGGGTCCACATAGCATGCCTGCAGGAGACTAGATGGCGGGGTGGGAGAGCAAAAGGGTGCAATAGTTATAAACTATGGTATTCAGGGTCTGATGGAGCTAAAAACGGAGTAGGTTTTTTAGTTGCTAAGGAACTCCAAGATAACGTAGTGGAGGTGAGAAGATACAATGATAGAATTATGTTGTTAAGAATAGTAATAGGAGATGAGGTAGTGACGGTAGTTAGTGCGTATGCATCACATGTTGGATTAGGAGAAACGGAAAGAAAAACGTTCTGGGAGAGTTTAGACCAAGTTATGGGCGACATACCAAGAGAGGAAAAGCTATACATAGGAGGAGATTTTAATGGACATATCGGAAAGATAATGAGCATTTCCAACTGGTGCACGGAGGCTACGGATATGGTCTTAGGAATGACGGCGGTAGGGAGCTTCTTGAATTTGCAGTAGCGCATGACTTAGGCATCATAAATTCGTTCTTTAAGAAAAGAGACTCACATCTAATCACGTTTAGCAGCGGCGGGAGACACACGCAGATAGACAATCTATTGATGAGGAGAGAAGATCATAGCTCGTGGAAAGACTGTAAAGCAATCCCGGGAGAGACGGTTGTGACACAACACCATATGTTGGTGGCGGATATACGCGTCAAGAGGCCAATTGCACAACGGAACAAGAGAGTTACACCCAAGATCAGATGGGGCCAGCTCAAAGACGAAAAGATTACCATTTTTAGAGATAAAGTCATACAAATGAACCAAACTGGGCCACAGGAAGATGCAAACCAAAAGTGGGAGGTTATGGCAAATAGGCTCATCCAAGCAGCTAAAGAAACGCTTGGAGTCACAACAAAAAGGGCAGTTGGTCATAAGGAATCATGGTGGTGGAACGAAAATGTACAGGAGAAGATACGTATCAAACAACAAAGTTTTAGAGAGCTCATACACTGTAACAATTTCGAAGAACACGCGGAGCTAAAACAAAAGTACAAGGAGGCTAAGAGACAAGCGAAAAAATCGGTGTCTGAGGCAAAGAACACGGCGTATGAAATGATGTATAAGCGACTAGAGACGAAAGAAGGAGAGCATGACATGTTTAAGATAGCCAAGGCAAGAGAAAGAAGAAGACAGGACCTGACAATGGTCAAGTACATAAAGGATGCGGATGGAAAGGTTTGGTGAAGGAGAAAGATATCAAGGTCAGATGGAAAACTTACTTCGATAACCTATTTAACAATAGGATCAAAATCAACAAACTGAGGTAGATAGAACAACTCAAACAACGCAACAAAACCAATGCTATTGTAGAAGCATCACCGTTGACGAAGTTACAAGAGCTATGAAGAAAATGGAAAGGCTAAAGCGGTGGGACCAGACAACATACCGATTGAAGCGTGGAAATGCCTGGGTGATGAGGGTCTCAAATGGCTAACAGATCTATTCAACACTATCTTTAAGACAGGGAAGATGCCAGACCAGTGGAGAACCAGTGTCATAGTCCCCATATATAAGAAAAAAGGAGATATTCAAGGTTACGACAGAAGCCATACACACGTCATAAGAAGAAAAAATGGAGAAATATAGAGAAAAGAAAAGGGACCTCCATATGGTATTCATCGACCTAGAAAAGGCCTATGACAGTGTACCGCGACAACTAATTTGGGAAACTCTACGACTTAGAGGGGTACCAGAGAGGTATACCAAATTAATTAAGGATATGTATGACGGGGCAAAAACGCGTGTGCGAGCACCGGTAGGAGACACAGACTCATTCTCAGTGGAAGTGGGACTCCACCAAGGATCGGCATTGAGCCCATTTCTCTTCGCACTAGTGTTGGATGAGATGACTAAGTCTATACAACAGTCAGTCCCGTGGCGCATGCTCTTTGCGGATGATATTGTCCTAATATCAGAATCTAAAATGATGCTTAACGACAAGCTAGAGCAGTGGAGAGCAACGCTGGAGAACAAGGATTAATGATAAGTCGCTCTAAGACGGAATACATGCATTGTAACTTTGGGGTCACGAGGAAGAGGACACCCAAATCAGTATCCAGGGTATGCCGGTCCCACGGACATCTACGTTCAAATACTTGGGCTCGTACCTGCAGGAAGACGGAGAGATACACAGCGATGTAGCTCACCGGGTCCAAGCAGGATGGTGCAAGTGGAGAGCAGCATCAGGGATCCTATGTGACAAGAGGTTTCCAACAAAACTAAAGGGAAAACTATACAAAGTCGTGGTACGCCCAGCTATGCTATATGGAACAGACTGCTGGGCCATAAAGAAATCGCACGAGAAACAAATAGAGGTTGCGGAAATACGAATGCTAAGGTGGATGAGTGGCCATACAAGACTGGATCGGATAAGAAACGAAGTGTTTCACAGAAGTTAGAAGTGGCTTGTATTGCAGATAAATACGAGAGGGAAGATTAAGGTGGTATGGACATGTCAAGAGGAGACCAATGGCAGCACCGGTCAGAGCAGTGGAGAACATCGTCATAGAGGGTAGGAGGAAGAGTAGAGGAAGACCTAGGCTGACTTGGAAAGAGATAATTAGGCGAGATATGGCACACTTGCACCTCCTGAGCACATGATCGAGGATAGGAGCGAGTGGAGACGTAGAATTAAATTAAGGACTTTTAGTGGTTTCTGTAGCTACGAAGGGACTTTCATTACTTCTTACAGGGCCTCATGTGTATGTAGTACACTGCGACCTTTTTAGGGAAAATTTGTTGCTTCCCTGATGCAGGCTTGTCCATTTTATATTTCTTTTTGGTGATATCTTAATGTTTACTGTATGATGGGTACGGTATCATATATCATATAGCTTATATCATATGTTTGATTATATGTTGATTTCCTAGCTTTATTGCTTTTGTTATCGAGCCGGGGGTCTCTTTGGAAGCGGTCTCTCTACCTATCGGGATAGAGGAAAGACTTGCCACCACCTACCCTCCCCAGACCCTACTCTTGAGTGGGATATACTGGATTTGTTTGTTTGTTTGTTTGTTTTACCAGCAAACAGGACTTGAAAAGGGCTTTGGCTGGGTTGGATGAATCCAGTAGCTAGGAGTTCCGCAACTTGTTTTTCAATTTTGGTTTTTTGTGCATAAGGGTATCAGTATGGGCGAATATTTGGTGGTGTAGAATTTGGAATTAGGGAATGGAGTGGTGTGGGATCGAAATGGGGTTAAGGTTTGAGGTTCCTCGAAGATGAGGCGAAGCGTGTGATAAGGGGCTGAAGGAGATCTGGGACAATAGGTTCAGTGCGGGGTTCAATGGCTAAATGTTGGAAGCCGGAGGATTTTTGGGGTCCTGATAATATACCCTGTAATTTGTATCTTTTCCATCAATTGTAAAATCATAAACATCTCTTTCCAGTTAGCTTGCACATTATTCAAGGTGGCTAACCACTGAATACCTAAAACCAAATCAGCCCCTCCAATTGAGAAGGGATAGAAATCCTCCACTATTTTTAGGTCTTGATATGTAGTGTTAAATTCTTGCAAATTTGACTACAACGGATAACATCACCATTCCCAATCTGGACCCCGAATGGTGCTACGGGTTGGGTTGTGAGCTTTAACTCGTTTGCCAAAACATAAGGCGTACCTGGTGCTGCAAAGAGCTCCCGCGTTTTCGCAGGGTCCAGGGAGGGTCCGTCCCATTTAAGGAAGATGTACACGGTCTTTCCCCCACATTTTGTGGGGAGGCCGTTTCCACGGATCGAACCTGAGACCTTCGGTCCCTTAGGAACAGCTTTTACCGCTGCGCCAAGGCCCGCCCTCTGTTTGCCAAAATGAGTTGTTCCTTCATGGTCTTTCCCCTACATTTTGAGTGGACCCCGTCTATCAAAATGAGAATTTCTGTCGAACCGAGCATACTATGTACCTTCATGGTAGTGGGATGTGGCTTCCCGAGTATTGCCTGAAGGCTGATCTCAGTTGTTTCCTCCTGAACATCATCAAAGTTGTTCCTGTTATGGGCTCTTCATCTATTCCTTCATCAGCTCCAAGAACCTTGAGATACCGGTTTACATCGGTGATCAGGACCATATTTGTCCCCACATCTGAAACATTCTCCTTTTAGGAACCGGGCCTGTTTGTCAGCATCTGTGATTCGATAGTTTGGTTTGGGTTCGGTTTTGGGTGGGTTTTGGAAGTGGATGAGTAGGTGGGAGGGTTTAAGGGCTTTGAATCGTTTTTCTTTTGGGAACTCCAATTGGTTTTCTTATCGGACGGAAATGATTGAGTTTGGATTCAATTCAAGGGCAAGGCTCATGCCTTATAAACTGTTCGGGTTTGTGGATTCGAATATCTGCCTTTAACTCTTCTTTGAGCCCATTAAGAAAAACCCCAAGCAAACAATGATCGGGCCAATTGGAAACCCAGGATGAACGTCGTGCAAACTCTTGTCGGTACTCGTGGATTGACCCAGTTTGCTTGATGCTACACAAGTATTCATCCAGGTTCTGGAATTCGGGCGGACCAAAATGCTTTTGCATTGCTCGAACTAGGTCTTCCCAGTACACAATTTATGTTTCTGCTGATAACCAAGAATAAAGATCCAAGGCGTCACCTTCAAGATGAATTGCTGCGACATCCACTTTCTCTTCATCAAGCGTATTATAGAAGCGGAAGTACTTTTCAGCTTTTAGCACCCAGCCTCTCGGATCTTCCCCACTGTAAGTTGGAAATTCAATTTTGTGGTACGGTCGACGATTAAAGCGAGCTGTTTGGTATCTTCATCTTCATACCGGAACCACCACTGCTGGATTTTTTGTTTTGGTTTTGTTGGCGTTTGAGATTAGCAATGTCCTCCTGCATGGATTCCATCAACTCCAATTTAGCAGCTATTGCTGCCAATTGGACAGCAATTGGATCGGTATTAGCGTTGCCAGCCTACGATCCTTCCCAAGTCTGCACCATATCTTCCCGACAATGGAACCAAAATGATAAAGACTCAAAGACAAGCAGGCGATTAGATTAAATTTATTGAAAAATGATAGGCCCGATTCGAGAGGGGCTATGTCTCCATACAAAGAACCAGGAAAAAATCAAAATACATAATCTGAACTGCCCAAAAGTGAAAACTAAGCCTGCTATTTATAATCATAGTAGTTACTCATGATCTCCTGATTTCTTGCTCGTAGATTGCTCCTTCCCAGAAAAACATTTTGACCACCATAAACTGCTCCTTCCCATTAAATGTTTTGACCACCGATTTTTGGGATGAACGGATCATATAGAATATTTCCAAAAAAGAGTTAAGACCCATCTCAGCTGACTCGTCCCGCTTATGCCTTCTAGAATAGACTTTTAGTGGTATTGTATCACAAAACCTATCTAAATTGAAGATGATGGAAAAGTAGAGGCCCCATTTCACCTTTAGAGCCAAAACCTCGTGGTAATATCCTTCAAGTTTAGTGTAATTCTACAGTTTTTTTTCTCATTTTGATTGTATTTTGTTAAGAATTCATTGTTAATGACATAATTCCATAGTTAGTCTTTGGTTTGGTGAAATCTCTTTAGGTGACTAGCTGAGTAGGCTGGAGGTGAATTTCCCACCTTTGATTATTTTCCTTGAAAACCACCCAACATAACTAGTTGATCAATGTGCAATCTCATTCCCAGAGTAATGGTAGATTGATAATATTTACCCACACACATGTTTTTGATCATTAAGGCAGCTCATGGTGTTCTGATGAAACATAGTACAGTTTACAAGCAAAGTTAGAGAGAATAAAAAAGTAAACAAATTGACCCCAATATTAACAAAATATTAAGTGTTTGTGTGTGCACGCATTACTTATTTCAACACACCCATAAGTACGCACCATAGCAGGATGAGACAAATTTATCATAAGCATTATTAAACTGATTTTGTAAATTCTAAAGGTGAGTATCAACTAGAATTGCATGTGAAGGAACCTCCCGAGTTACATATCATATCAAGAACTGACCTTGTAACAAAAGACCCAAAAGATGAGCTTAAGAGTCCTAAGTATCACCTTTTAGTGGCAATGCGTCTATCTGGTATTCGCTGCAACGAGATTTAAATATATGAACACATGTATGTAACAGAATATGTAATAGAATATGATAAAAAGCTGCCCTTAGAGAGTTATTATGTGTAAAGAGATAGAGTTAGTGAGCAAACCTTGAGAGCAAGTGCAATGGCTATGCCACAATGAACAAAAAGAATGGCATCACAAAATCAGCAAGGTTGCAGCCGTGCCAAGGTGCATGCCCAATCATAGGCCATTCTCCTCCAGCATCATCTACCAAAATCATCAACTATAATGCCTTTTATCATGCTGACCGCAGTTAATATGAAAGATTTTAGAGCAGAAAGTAAACAAACAAACAAGCATACCCAGTATATCCCACTCAAAAGTATGGTCTGCGAGGCGGGTCTTTCCTCTATCTAGAGAGATAGAGAGCCCGCTTCCAAAGACCCCCGACTCGAGGACGATAGCAAGCAAATTAATAGCATACAACACATAGGTATATATCACATAAAGGTTTAGAATAAGCATAGGCAATATTCTTAAGTATATTCATAAGCATAACATACATCACATACGTAGGAATACCATAAGCATTACAACCCGAAGATAGAGCATACATCAAATAAGCAGCATGTTTCACCTATAAGGGCAAATGTCGATTACTTACACATCACGCGGGGGTCAAGCATCAGGTCTTCCTTTACTCTTCCTATCCACAGATCCCACTAGAAGTCCTTAATTTTAATTTTACACCTCCACGCACTCCTATCCTCGATCATGTGCTAAGAGAGGTGCAACTCTATCATATCTCACCTAATTATCTCGTCTCAAGTCAACTTAGGTCTTCCTCTACTCCTCCTACACTCTAGGGTGATGTTCTCTACTGCTCTAACAGCCGCTGACATTGTCTTCTCTTTACGTGCCCAAACCATTTTAATCTTCCCTATCATGCATTTTATCCGTGATACAAGCCACCTCTAGCCTCTATCGAAACATGCCGTTCCTTATCCGATCCAGTCTTGTGCGTCCACGCATCCACCTCAACATTCACATTTCCGCCACTCTATTTGTCGCTCGTGCGATTTCTTTATGGCCCAACAGTCTGTTCCGTATACCAAGCTGGACGTACTGCCACTCTATAAAGTTTTCCCTTTAGTTTTGCCGAAAACATTTTATCTCACAAAATCTCTGATGCTGCTCTCCACTTGCACCATCTTAATTGAACACGGTGGGCTACATCACTGTGTCTCTCTTCGTCCTCCTGTACGTACGAGCCCAGGTATTTGAACCTAGACGTCTGTGGGACCGCCAAACCCTGAATACTGACTTGGGTGTCCTCTTCAGTCTCTCCACTAAAGTTACAATGCATGTATTCTGTCTTAGAGCGACCTATCCTTAAGCCTTTACGCTCTAGTGCTGCTCTTCACTGTTCTAGCCTCTCGTTAAGCACCCTTTTAGATTCTGATATTAACACAATATCATCCGCAAACAGCATGCACCACGGGACTGGCTCTTATATAGACTTGGTCATCTCATCCAACACTACTGTGAAGAGAAATTGGCTCAATGCCGATCCTTAGAGCAGAAAGTAAGACAACCAATTAATAAAATCTATAGTCATACATCTTCTAACAAAGAATATAAAAAATAAATACTAGTGGTACCATATTATAATTTTAATAAAGGTTATTAACACAAAATACGTTTTATGAAATTCAATACGGGCTTCAGCTTTTTCTTAGCTGCAATGCTGCCTTATTAGTTACTTTTTAGCGCTAGCCACATGGGACGCGTCATCAAGTATGTTTGGCTTGAACATTATTACACACATTAAGATGTCTTCTTGCAAATTATCAGCATGCTTAGTGTGTGAACTTCACTAATCTCTACCGTATTTAACAAGAAATCAAACTAATCTTGATAACCTTCTTGTGTAAAGCGTTTAAATTCAGCCATGGGGTCACAGATACACGTCCAAACCTTTTTACGACTGACCTTTCATATTTTTTAAAAGGTGGGGAGCTTTCAAAAGCACAACCAAGAAGGTGAGCCTTGGCCAGGCATAGGATAGGAAACGAGGCGGCATCAAGTCATTCTTTTAAACTTTAAATATTTATTTAATTCATGTAGGATTTTACCATTGTTGGTGATGACATTGAATCTTGCTTCGTAAAGTGTTTGATTCTAATTGCAAATTCTATAATATTTTTAATATTTTGTTATATTTTTGTAATGTTATTCATTTTTAGTTTCTACGTCTATCACATAATATTTATTTTACTATAATTGTATTTTTCAGGGCTCTGGCATGCACTTGCCTATGGTATAGATGAGCCTTTGCGTCTAGAGTGTGCCTTGCACTTTTGACTACCTACGCTAACCTGACTTTGTTACCATTTTCCACATTATAAATTCTAACACGTGGGTTAGAATGATAAAAGCACTTCCTCACACCATCCCATGAAACTTAAAGAAATCTACCCTAGACGATCTACCATACTAGCGGAGAAGATTATGATTGTTACAAGGTATGTCTCGAACAACCACTGAACTTCTCTAGCTAGGACTTGTTGCATATAATTTCATTGATTCTTTTGTGCTATCTCTTCAATCATATGCTCACGTTTTGACAACCATTATAGATGTTCTCATTGTTACCTTCTTATTAGATTAGCTCTATCAGATTGTTTGATTCCTAAGATCGAGCTCTGATACCAATTGATGTGAATCAAATAGCAATTAGTATGGTTTGTTCCATCTACCCAAAAGTTCCAAGAAGAACAAAGCCTAGAGATATTGTGCTAGGAAATGAGAAATGTGGAAGAAAGAACAATTAGGAAGGGAGAGGTTCTTTTTCATTTCGACTCTGTAATAAAATGGAAATTCCTTCTTCTTATACAAAGCTTAACAACCTCTAACTACTTTTGCCACCTCACTCTTAACAACTAGTTAAGGACTTAAGCCTAATCGACCGATGCGACTTGCAAGTAAATTTCATTCAATCATTCGACTTCAATAGGTTAACACCTAAACTCAAATCCGTAAGAACCTAATTCCGTAATTAAAATCATTATGAAAAGTGTGAATCATATTACACTGTTGTTATCATGTTCAAACTTTAAATCTTTAATGCCTTGGTCCTTTATAAAAAAACACACATATGAAAGAGATGTCAATTTAAGTAGGATCTTTTGACTCCAATATGATCTTAGAATTCCCATCTTGTGAAGACAAAAATGGTTCCAATAACTTAACACTTGACAGCCTTGCATATGAGGTTTTGATTCAAACAAACAAACATATTTTTTAAAAACAACAAAAAAGCTTTCAATTCTCGATTTCTCCCCATCTCTAATAATGAAACAAATGACTTCACCTTTCTTAAAAAACCGACTCCACCCTAACCCTTCTATATTCATTGAAATCAAACAGTAAAATACTATCAAATTTTATAGCGTAACAATAACAAAATGAATCATTTTTCCAAAGTCCAACATAAACATATAAATAATAAATATAAATATATATAAATATATATATATATATATATATATATATATATAAGATATTTATATTTATGAATAGGGAAATAGTATATGTATGTATGTATGTATGTATGTATGTATGTATGTATGTATGTATGTATGTATGTATGTATCATACCGCTACAGTAAGGCCTCTGAAGATATCAACGGAGGCAACGCGACTCTTCATCTTTGCCGAATTCTCTTTGACGTCCGACACAGGAGGAGGTGGAGCTGCGGTGGTTTGTGCAACGTGAAGACGGTGGCAGTCACCGTCGTCGTTAACTTTGATTTCAGCCATTTGATTTGATTTGATTTGATTTTAGTTGTGAAGCTTCACCTCTAGCCTCCAGCCCACCGCCGCTGTAGAGATAAGTGAAGATATATATTACTGGCATATTTTTTTTTTTTTTTTGAACGGCTATTACTGGCATATATATGGTCCACATAGACGTTGAAGTTGTATCGTTAGTCAGCTTGATGTATCAACTTTAACTTATTATTATTTTTTTCTTTGGAACCGCATGAATCAGTTTTTATTAAATACTAGAAGTGTGTCCGTACGATGCAGCGGACGAATTTTACTTTGACACGTGCATTTAATATTTTGTTATTCTTGTAGTAGTTTTACAAAAGTTTATTATTTTTTTTTTTCTAAGCTAAAATTTAAAACAACAGATAAATGAGTTCTGCATGACGACTTGTATATATGCATTAACTTATTGTACCTCACAAATACAGATCGTTTCAGCAAAAAGTTTACACCAAAATGTTTAAAAAAAAATCAGGTTAAATTGTAGTCTCAAAACGTTTTTTAATGTGATATATTAAAGATAGAGTTGAAATCTTAAAACATATTAAGTTTTTTCGTGTATTGGTAGATAATATAAAATTTTATGCAAATATTAGTAAGTGTAAGGTTATTGTGTAACTAATTATAAGGGGTAATGTGTAAATAATATTATAAATACTATTTTAATCCTTAAAAGTGGTTGTATCTTATGCATTGAATATAGTAAGTGTTCTTAATTTTTTGGTATCTAAAATACCCCTCTTATATGCTTTATATATATATATATATATATATATATATATATATATATATATATATATATATATATATATATATATATATGTATAATATATATATATATATTATATATATATATATATTATTTTTATATATATATATATATATATATATATATATATATATATATAATATATATATATATATATATATATATATCTTCTGAATTTCTTCTCTCTTTATGCAAAAGTTCTCGATTGGAACTATATCTTCATACACAAGTGACTCTTATAAATACAAGTATTAACTGTTTATATTTATTTTAATGTTCTGATTTATACGGAAACAGCATTAAAGAGGAAGAATATTACTGTAGAGAAAAATTTTGAGTCGGCTTTGAACTAAGACTTTAAAATTTTCAAGCCTAAATTTATCAGTTTCATGTCACTAGATCAGAACACAAGTGCTTCTAAACTTTCTAAACCTCTAGTGGTTATACTCTTCACCATAAATGTATGTGATTAAATCGTTCTAAATGAAATTAGATGTCATAGGAAAGTGTTTTTAAAACAATATGTTTTCCAGTAAAATAATTTAAAATCTTCTTTAGTATTGTTCTATTACTCTATTATTAAATAACATGGGAAATAAATAGGAAAATTTCACGAAAATCTACCACAAGTCAAATCTACATCAATAATTATGTTGTTTTTATAAAAGAAATTGTTTGCTAACTATTTCTAAAATATCACAATGTACGGTTGATTTTAGTTTTTTGTCAACGTTTCGATATATATTATTTGAAAACAGGGTTGTATTCAAAGTTGAGAAGTCTTTTCTTTTTTGGCATAATAGCCTATAACAATGTCGTTTTCGTTTTGGTAATTTGACGAAAATCAGTTATTTGCAAACAACATTGTTGCCAGTATTGTTATTATCGAAACCGATATCGGGTGTTTGCTTTTATGGTTTCAGTCGATTTGAAGCGTGATTATATTTTTTGTTATATCATAAATACATGTAGCCGTTTAATCTTCTAATAAATTTGCTTTATCTAATAATAACTTCGTTCATGACAATGTGTTA